>JBBYHH010519925.1:0-11004 GCA_038382905.1 Daphne laureola
GTTTCTTCTTCTGGCTTGAACTCACAACTACTATTAGTTGTAGTGAGTAGGAATACTAACTCATGAAGTTCTTAGTGTGCCAGAGAATTCCAACACAAACTTCATTTCCTTTTTACCCTGGGTGGTGTCACGACACAGAACATCTTTACAGAACACCTAACAAGTTTATTTCAGTACAATAGCAGGTGACTCAATCTCAAAGTACAGTCAACCTGGATACAATCATACAGTGATTACATGTCACTTCAGACTTCCAGACAAACAAAATAACAGATCATTACTAGCGACCGTCGAAATGACCAACTGCCTGTACCACAAGCGTGAAATTCTTAGTATAAAACTACCGGAACAGACCCATCTCATAATAATACGTGGGGTGGGATAAATCACGTACTACAGATGTCTCCTCAGAGACATTCCCATACCACTACATCTTATCAGAGAGGTTTACATACCAATACCTTCACATTCCACTAGGTGGAAGCTGTATCATAATCATTTCCATAACCGTTACCATCTACATAACCGTAACCGTTTACATAACCATACATATTCCGTTATCATGTCATACACTTTGGACCAAAGTTAGACAGAATGGAGTTCAAACTCCTACATGGTCCCACTATACAAAATATAGCTCAACACATCACGTATGTTTAAACTCTGAATCTCAGAGTATCAGAAAAATAATCATGTCAGACTCACATCGAAAGGTGATACATATGCATACATCAACATCGTCAATTATCAATCAACAGTCAACAATTGATTGCTTCAAGGCCCTGATCATAAATCATATATGGAGACGTATCTTAATACATATACCATTACTATATGTTTCACCTTCGGAGTGTGTACTGTATAATTGCCATTGTCGGCAATATAAGAGGTGCAGCAATCACGATCACTAACAGATCATAGACACGTGTGATGTCACTCTTTGACAATCCATTAACACATACATGCCATTCCCTCAACTCATTGGGAGGGTAAACCTTTAGCCATGATTAGCAGATGCATTCATAACATTTTGGGATCAGAACAATAGATCCATCGATCGAGCATTATACTAGTGCAACGACGGATCTGAACATCAGACAAAATTAGAACATCATGTAGGTGTACCACAGGGTGGTACCAATACAGAACATACTGTTAGTACAAAATTGTCACTAACAGAACTCTGGGATGGAGTATCATAATCTGTTCCCAGATCAGACCATATATATGCCATTTCAATGCCGAATGAAGCTGTCATAACATATCATAGAATTACTCTCTTGGTGACAAACAACAGCTTCTAGAAGAAGGAACTATTGTTCCTCTATACCATGTAACCGGACTTAACTCCGATCAACCTATCCCTTCTTTTGTTCGTTTCCTTTTCTTCCAATATTCTATTTCCAGCATGACCAACCGTCATTAAAATATTTATAGAAACTTCCAAAAATATCCAAATCAATTTTTGTAAATTTTTCATTAAACTAGATACGTGAAGATACGCTCACCAAAATTTTAAACTAAAAAATCCAAGGGAGTCAGTGCAGTTTCTTTGATCAAGTTTAGTCAAATTCTGCTATTGTTTCTGAAAAACAGCTTTGTGTCTAGTTTGAATTCAATTCAAAAACTGGATCTATGGGTTGAAATAAATTGTGAAAATTTAACCCATGCCATAAGACTTAACCAAGAAGCTCTCTGAAAAATTTTAGATCCCAAGGCCGCCTTCAACCCAATCAAACAATCTAACAAAGTCATTAAAGTTAGGATACGAACTTATATCGACTAATTGACATACTCGTACCACCGTCTTTCCGGAGGGAAAGGTAGTTTAAACTACCTTCCAGGGCCTCTCAGTCGTATCCCATCCTCTGGGTACATCTCGTTGGACCTCGAGTCAATTGCCAGTATTTCAACATGGCAACCACATACAGTACTGAGTCCTAAGACTAACTGGTACTCACTATCATACCCAGAACTAACCTTAACACTCCTCATGTCTTTGTCGTAATCCTGTACCTATTCTTATTTCCTGACATTGGTGTGGAGCGCGAACGCTCTCTACTCGATCATACTATCAAATTTTCATGTGTCATCCTTATTTTAATCCTTGCCAATCTTCCCGTAATCATAATAGAGAGACACTTGGTGACTCCGCACCTTCGTGTCCGCGTACTTATCGTTCACATAAGTTTTATTACCTCAAGCCTTTCGTGCTGAGTCATTGCAAAGTACATTGGATCAGACAAACATCTTTTCCCTGTAAATGCAGTACAACACAGAAACATCAGAATACAATATCAGACACTGCATAACAGAGGTCCTAGGTGGCATCCCAGAAGCGGCATCTAATGACCATTAACACTTAGTTCGTGCTCATAGAAGATCTGTGCATAAGCACAATCTCCTTACATTTTACCTTACTTGGAGCTGCCTTACGTTACGGCTGCTCAAATTAACAGTTACGTTCTTTGTACACAACTTTTCCATTTTCATTATTCAATAACCCTTTACCTGATCTTGTCTGGTACACATACTGAAATCAATAGCCATCATTACCATTTCAGAACCCATAGTTGTAGAGCTGACTATTCCTACAGTCCAGAGCATTATCATCATCATCACCATCATAACCATCATCATCGACATAATCAATATAGTGATCATCATCATCAAAATCATCAATGTAAGTTGGATCCGAGGTATCATCCCAGGCTGGTCCTCCGGTTCCCCGAACCCTCAGTCGGTATGATGGTGTCCAGAACTATCCGTAACTATCCCAACACTTGCAGCAAGTTCTCTGGAACCTGAACCTGCTATTGTGGAGGATTTTCCTGTACCTTTGGTGGCCTGAGCCTCAGCCATCTTCTGCTAGCATTTCCGTACGGAGGGAGATCTGTATCTCTTGCCTCCGGTGCGGATCTCGTTGTCAGCGAGTTCTGACCATTTTTCTAAAATTCCATAATAGAAGAAAGAGCAGAGGTAACGGTTAACTAAACACATAAGCAAGCAATAGTATTCCTATAGGCTCTGTAGCGTAGATGCAATGTATGATGCATGATGTAAATTATCACACAGAAGATCAGCATCAAACACATCACACAACAGTACAATCATCATCAGACAATTCCATATCCCTCATATTAAGTATGTCTAAACCGACCGCCTGTAGTCCCACCTCTCGTTCCAACATGGTTCTTGTAAGGAGGTGGCCAGACTCCTCACATAACCATCCTAGAATAATCAGTGGCACAGGCTGCATCGTCCAAACACCTCTTCCATAACCTTCTCTTAACACTTACTATAACCATCCTCTGATATCAACTTGTCACCACCCCCTCCATGCACAACCCGGTGGAAGCAAACGCGGGGCCGAAGGCCGGCGATGACGGTCACTTATCCAATAAACAAGCAGCCAATATAGTCGGCGGATTCCACAACCCGGCCCTTGGATCACATTTCCATACGTAAACATGTCACTAACACACAACAATTCAGCTATGTAAAAATTCCTGCGCTTAAACAACATTCATAATCCTCCAATCATAATTCACAACACAATATATACTGAGCTCCGCTCAGACCAGATACACCAGAAAGGAGACTGCCTCACGCAAGTACTCCCTGATAAATAAACATATACATAATTAACATTTATCCGTCACATGTTTACACAATCAAAAATCAGTATTTATCCGTCTCATATGAACATTTCATAACATGGTTGACTGTGCTACATGTACAAATGCAACCTACATCTATAGAGCCTTCTTTACCAATCTAAAGCACCTATTATGATCAGGGAGTCATATCTATGAGATTCTGACTATCACCCCATAACACTGCTGCTACTGCAAACCACACATAAGAGAAAGTCATTACATAATAGTGCTCATCTAGTATTCCATAAAATTTGTATCACAATCAGACCCAATTTCCATTTCAAAATCAGATCATATCAGAATCAGAACCATACCATCACCTTTCTCAATCGGGATCACCCCTAACCCATTATCATAAAATCATAATCATATAAGGAGCTGGGTTGTACCTTAGTACAAAATCACAGAAAATGACCAGCGGAATCTATTCTGCAGTCCCAAAACCTGAAGCTCCTGAAAAGATGTAAATGTAAGGGGGGTGAGTTCCCGAGATAACTCAGTAAGGACTGAGGTATGCGAAGAGGTCTAACAAAGAGTACCTACAAAGACAATGTTAGCATGCACAGTATGCACTATACTATGCAACCTATATATAATATAATGGATGTATGATATGCAATGCACAGAATCATCAGAACCTTTCCATTATGATGGCACCCAATGGTATTTACGCACAGGATAAGTAACCGATCAGAGTTTCAGATTTCATTACATTACATCACATCACATGTGCATGGTACCAGGGAGGGGTCTAGGTTCCCCTTTCACTCATAACCGTCATCAACACACACAGAATCAGAATCCATCAGGTTCACCGAGATGATCACGCTGGTCGTGATCCCAGAACCTGGAAAATCTATATCGATTACTAAGTGATCGCAGAACATCATCTGGGAGAGATGCAAGTCCCGCAGATGGAATAACCTGCACACCTCTAATCCTACAATGTAGTCAGTCTCGGAGGTCACCGGGCCCCACCCTCAGCCTGAGGCTAACTTCAACCAACCCAAATTGCATCGAGTGTCCCAATAATGCACATTCAAGAAGGTTGAGCCCTTACCTGACAATCCGTGACAATACCGTGCTTTCCTGAGGCAATCCGATTGACCTAAAAATCCGGCAGCAATCCGGCCATATTTCTCCAACCTAGACAGAAAATATAGTTGAACAACCACACAATAATAGAAGCAGAATCCAGAAATAATCTGTTATTATACATTACATAAAGAAGCTCAATTAAAGCTTCAACGGAATTGGCCATATCAACAGAACTGATCAAACATACATATCGACACCAAACATACTTATAACATTTTAGAAACACAATTCATATTCCATTAACCAACATTCATTACAGAAAGTGTCTCTCGACACAATGCTGAAAATTCGGCCAACACAATCCAGGAGGGCTAACCCCCGAGGAACATTTCCAGACATTCATATAACATCATAGAAACTCAATTTCATCTCAGATTTCATCAACCATTATCTCTTTCTTACATTCTAAATTTCGGCCAGAAAAGGACAACGGCCAGACGGCCGTTTCTTCAGCAATTAACCGACAAAACAGGGTTATTAAATATCCTTAATTCATGTTATATCATCCTACTTCCATAAACATCTAGTTCTGTTTTGTCCTAAAATTTGGCTGAAACAGAACATGGCTAACCGTGAAGAATCACGGATAGCTCCAGTTATAAAAGTTGTTCAGAATAATCCAATTAACAATCTAACATTACAATCCCGTCACATATTCCAACAATCCAGAAATTACCAAATTGCGCCTAATTTCAGAACACAAATCGGACAAGCATAGAAGGGCAAAACGATAACAGCCCAAGTACGAAAAGTGTAGCTAAGCTTCCGTATTACACTTTAGTAATTATCTTTCAAACTATCTCAAACACACCATATCCTAGGTCTGATTTCAGATGGACTTACGGCAAAATCCAGAAGAGTTTTGCCAGAAATTTCAACAGTACTTCGGAATACACACAGATTCAAGCTTACCTTCGATAAAAACTTGAAGAAATCGGAAGAATTCCTCATGGTTTAAATTCGAACCTAGAGAGAGAGAGAGGGGGAAAGAGAGCTTTTCAACAACCATACTCAGTTCCAGAAGAATCTACACATGAAACTGAGCTTACCTCTGAAATTTCTCACGAAAATCTCGAAGAACGGGTGCCGGAAGTGGAGTTCTATAACCATGGTGGAAATGGAGCAAGAGAACGATGGAGAAGGAGGTAGAAGATGATGAAGTCGGCTGGTGAGATGGAGAAGAAAGAAGAAAAGAAAAGGTAGATTTATTTTTTTATTTTTTTATGTTTTCTTTTCCTTTTTCTTTCCTTTTTTCTTTCCATTTTCTTTCTCTTTTATTTATTATTACTTTTCCACAATTATCTCCCCCCTTTTTGACTCCAAACAGCCTCCCTTGACCATGCCACCCTTTCCATATTTTTATCCAATTTTTCCGAAAATGATCATTTTGTTCCCCAAAGTAATTTTTTATAAAACGGTCCGGAATGCATATTTTGACCTCCTAATTTAAAATATCACTGAAATAAACATCATCAGAGTCCCGAACTATCCCAAAATATGTCCTGAATATTTACTAAACAGTTCCGGCGGTGACGGAATTTTGACATTTTTTGCGTAATGACCAGGGATTCACGTACTAGATCGAAAACGTGAAATCCCATGGACACGAATCTCAAATGAAGTCTCAGGATGTGATACCTAATAGAAAACATGCCCCGCACGTTCAAAATAGAGTCCCGGTACTAACAGAATCCGATCTCCGAATAAAATATTCAGAAAAATTACTGTCATCCTAGGGTGGACTATAACAACTATATTGATTGAAACTCATGAAGTTGAAACTGGGATTGGAGCTAACCAAATTGGTACATTCAAAAGGCCATCTGAAACTCGTTGGAGTTCTCACTTCGATTCGATCCATCCATAGTCTTCTTAATACATATGATGCTACTTGGTAAGTTCTCAAGAAAATTGCACAAGATGGTATTAGTAATAAAATAAGAGGTGATGTTGCATCAATTTAGAGAGGATCTCACCATTTAAGTTTATATTCATTTCTTACATGATATATGAGATTTTTTATGTTACTGAGCATCTATGAATGCCATTACAAGAAAAGTGTCAAGACATTGTTAAAGCAATGAATTTAGTGAGAATTGCTTCAGCATTGCTACAAGAGTTAAGAATGGATGGGTGAGATTCATTTTTTTTTCAAGGTTTAATCGTATTGTTCTGAGGATGGTATTGATGTTCCGAATCTTGATGGTCCTCATTTTATTTGACGCAGTAATCGTCAAATGGATGATGTTTCTTTAGATCATTATCACCGTGTCAATGTGTTCAATGCTACAATTGATTTTCAGTTGCAGGAGATCTCTTCTAGATACAATGATCGTATTATTGAAATTTTGAGATTGAGTTCATATTTGAACCTAAAACATGGGTTCGCATCTTTTGATATTCCATCTATCTACATGTTTGCTAGCAACTTCTACCCACAAGAGTTTATATATGAAGAACTTAAGTTGCTAAAGTATGAGTTGCAACATTCTTATCTAGATGTTACAAGCTTAATAGAAGAATTGTCAATAATTGGTGCATTATGTCAACCTTTGGCATCTACAAAGAAGAAAGATATTAGTTCACTGTATATTAACTTTACCTATGTCCATTTCTACTACGGAACATGTTTTTCAAGGCAGAAGGTTTGATTTGCCACTAAAGTTTACCTGGTGGCTCGTTTTTGCCACTTAACAATATTTGAGAACTATTTTTCCACTAACATTTTATTCTAGGTGGGAGTTTTCCAATCATGTTTGATTTGTATTCAAAACAACCACTCCTAACTTTAACAAAGTGAATATGGTAGCATATTCCATCTACCCCTACTAATGTGGCATTTTTTTGTCCAGCTGTATTTAGTTTAAGCCAAACTCGCAACCCAAAATCTGACCCGAACTGAAAAGGACAGGTTAAGGTCGGTTTGGGGTGAGAAAGTGCCCTGGGTAGCCTAAACCCGACCCGAACCCGATACTTCTGGGTAAAATCGGGTTATGATCGGGTTTAACCTGAAACTCGTGGCCTAACCTGAAAATTAAAGCACAACCCTTAATCTGTCCTAAACCGAGTCTGAAACTACAGAATAAACCACCCCAGCCCAACCTCACACACACAACCCAGTAGCCTAACGTAACCCTAATTTCTAAACCCTATGCCTCTATTAATTCCAACCTAACCCTAATTTCTTCACCCACCAGCCGCACAAATGCACAAGGCCTCACCTCATGTCTGATGTCCTTACCACTAGCCTGAGCTCGCCTAATAACCACCCTCATCTCTCACCATAGAGAACCAAATCCATATGGGAGCAAGTGGCGCATGACCGAGTCGGCCTCCCCTACCAGCGGTGCCCAGCGATCCACGTGCGTGGAGTCGGTAGATAATTTATGTGGAATGTTAATCAAAGCAGAGAATCAAGAATGGAGAGAGAGAGAGAGATAGAGAGAGAGAAAGGTGATAGATGGCTTGGAGAATGGAGAATCGACGATGGAACGAGAGAAAGAGTTGGCTTGAGTTGGCGGTGAAGAGATGAAGGTTATATGGAATTTCATAGAGGGAAGAAAAGCGATGAGAGAGGGAAGAAAAGTGATGAGAAGAGTTGGGTTTGGGTTACAGATTCAGAGAACATATACAAAACAATGGTTTTTTTTTTCATTTAAAAACATATCAGTTCGGATTACATGGGTCAACCCAAATATTTTAGGTTCGGGTCGACTCGGTCTGATAAATAAAATGGGCTGGGTTCGGACCATATAGTAGGTGTTTCATATTTTCAGGTTCGAGTCAACCCGAACTCAGCAAACCTGATCTGACTTTCACCCCTAGTTATATCCTTTTAATACTACACATCAAGAGATGAGGGGTTTTATTTGGCAAGATAATTTTGGGGTAGAAATAGGGTTTTAGGGTTAGGGATTCTGAGTCTTTCATTTAGGGATTTTAGTTCTGTTGAAGAAGGGTAGGGCGATTTAGTGGTTGTTTGGTTAGGGTTCGTTGATTTTCTGATCTTTCTCTCATTTTCACTGGTAGAGAACTGAGGGAAGATGAGTTGTAGCGAGCGTCCTTCTGTTTCGAATCCTTTGTGCATGACGTGCGTGTGTGGTGATGGCTTTTGGTTTTTCCTTGAGAAGTGTGATTGCGGGGAGAAGCTTACTCTACAGGCGTCGAAAACCCCCCAAAGCCCGTGTCATCGATTCGTCGCATTCCCAAAAAATGTAAGCTTTCTATACAGCTAGGGTTCTTCGCCATTTTAGTTCCTCCCTTCCATTGTGGCATATTTGTTTTATTTGTTCTTGGTTAACTGTAACCCTAT
The DNA here is from genome assembly GCA_038382905.1 of Daphne laureola. Classification (NCBI taxonomy): domain Eukaryota; kingdom Viridiplantae; phylum Streptophyta; class Magnoliopsida; order Malvales; family Thymelaeaceae; genus Daphne; species Daphne laureola. Next base: position 9,070 of record JBBYHH010519925.1, read on the forward strand.
TTCTATAGAGAGTTATTGACTTGAATTTAGCTTTAGTCAAAATTTGTTTCTCTACATATCGAGTTATCTTTCTTACTTCATATGGAATTTGAGGAGAAATATCATCATATGAATTGATATTGGTTGATATCAGTTTGATATTGGTTGATATTTGAGGAGAAATTTGTATCTCTGCACCTCTGTTAATTGGTTTATATTGGTGTACACTTGGTTTGTGATTAACATTTAAGTTGATTTGGTCACTGTGTAGAACATTGTTGATGTGACTGGTTGCAATTTCTTTGAGTGGGTTAATCCTACTTTTCCTTACCAAGCGCCAAGAAGGCGATAAGGGGGTTGTAGGATGACAAGAGCATGTACATAACGAAGTGCATTGACTTGTCCAAGAAGCTAGGGGAGAAGTATGTAGAGTTGGAAAAGCTATAATATGATCATCATCATGCTATGACAGAGTATGAGTTTGCTTTCTAGGAGGTAAAGAAGGAAATGTTAGAGAATGAGAAAGGGGAAAAGATGATTTCTACTGCTAGAAAGGAGATCAATGCTGAGAAGAAAATGAACTGAAAGCTGAAATGGGTAAATATAGCAGTTGTAGTTATCTTGCTATTCTCTCTTGTATTCATATTTGTACTTAATTTTTAGGATGGTTAATATATTTTGGATTAGGAGGTTTAAGGTGTTTATGATGGGTAATGTAAGTTGTGTCCATACTTGGCACCTTTTGTGAACAATGATTTGGATTTTGTAACCTATGGATTAGGCTTATGGATGTGTGACATGCATGATTTCTTGGATGTTTATGGAATCTAATCTTGGTGCATTAATAGCTCTTGCCTTTTATGCAATCTGATGTTGCAATATAGGTGTTAGTATTGTAAATGTCTATATTGGTGCATTAACATAGTTGGTAAAACAGAAAATAAATTGCAACAAACGTTCATTGTATGGTTCATACTTTATCTTCCAAACTCAAAGTCTGCATCATTGATATACACCTTATCAAGAGACGTTTTCAATGTTTGTATCACTAATACAAACTCCATCACTGATTAATAGTGCCTTTCGTATACAAAATCACTAACACCATTGAAGTGCCATTTCTATACAAAATCACTGCACTTGCTTTAAATTCACCTAATTGTAGCTTTCAAGTAACCTATCTTATACAAAATGATCCTAATTTCAGCTTTCAAATAACTCCTCTAAATGGAAACTCCACCCAGTCATGTTGATGTTGATGGTTGTGCATTGAGGGAACCTTTTGTCTGCTGTTGCTCAATTCCACTTCCACTTCCCCTTCCCCTTCCTCTGGCCCTGCCTCTGCTCCTACCAATATGTAGGACAGTTTCACCCTCACATCCAGGCTTCATCCAAAATCAACATACAAAAAGATTAAAATCAAATAATATTGCAGCCAAAATCAAACAAGTTGAGTAAGTCACTTACCATGTACACACAAGCCCCAGTGTCCAAATTGGTGTACACTCCAACATGAAATTCAGGGCTTCTTCTTTTTCCTCTACCCCTGCCTCGACCTATCAACTCAACCCCAGCAGGTGTCCCATTGAATTTCGTCATTCCTCTTCCTTTGATGATTTGGACGCCGGTTGGGTTAGTTCTTCCACTATTAGAAGTACTTGCAGTAGTAATACCTCTCCCTCTTTTAGAAGTATTTGTAGATGTAGTTTGCACTGTTGGTTGTAAAGAACTTGCAGCAACAGTTTGGCTTGGAACTGGTTCCTGATAACATTGGTGCATGTTAAATAGAAAATGTAAACTAGTATGAGGGTTCAATACCTGGAGAGTGCATTTTATTTTTTTTGTGGGTTAGTTGGTTACATCTACTACATTTACTCACACCCCCTTTTTTACTCCTCTTGGTTCCATCTCTTTTTTCCGTATATTCTTTGATTCTCTTAAGTTTAGGTCATCCTG
>JBBYHH010520036.1:0-29649 GCA_038382905.1 Daphne laureola
GTAGAGAAGACTGTGGAAAGGAAGCAATTGGGGGGGAACAAATTCTTGGGCAACAACAAACCTAGAATTCATGAGAAATTCAATTTTTTTAAAATCAGTAGTGAAGTAATTGAAAAAAAAAAAAAACATGGCAAGGAAGCATGTTAATAGTATTGAAACTACACCTACTGTGTAAATAGTATTAAATAGTACACCCATTTCAAAAAAACTCCAGATATCTATGTGTCCTTCCATGTAAGATGTTACATAGACTAAGGTAGCAACCATTGAAGGCACCTTAGGAAGATCCTATCACAATTGAAGGTTTACCTTTCTTTTTACTATGTGATGCTACCAAGTATGTATTATGATGGTATTAAAAATAAAATAGTACTTCTAAACGTTTTTCTTTAAAAATTGAAACCTTGAATATTTCTTCTATCCATCCATTCAAATGGAGTATTATTGAGCGGTTAGCAAACAACGTATATGTATCTCTGGGAACTTGGTGGTAGATATAATGTACTCCTCCTATTTTGATTAAGGATGAAAGGTCATTATCTATGGAGAAATTAATCAAATCAATGCACCAATTAGGGTTGGGGCTGAGATAAGGACCAGACAGAGGCCCAATCTCAATTTTTCTTCTTCTCACCGTCACTCATGTCTCCCTGTTTAAGGCCCACATCCACACAATTCATTTGTCGTTTTTTTGTTTATTTGTTTTTGTATATATAAATTTATCTGTTTTGTATGCATGTCTCTATATGTTGTTAGTATTATACTAGTATTCGGTAGGGTTTAGAAATGTGAAGGAATGTCGGGTTGTTTGTTTACAGATGGACCATCCCTAAGATTTGGGGGTATTATTTGTAGGCCACAAATGTCTCTCTCACATTTTGTTGGTTAATGAATTGAAGATTCTTCTACTACATGTGATTTAAAGCGGCAATACATCGTCATATGATTATCAACACCTCCCATCAATCCCCTTCCTAGCTATCTCACAACAATTGCTTGCCTCTCAAACAAATTGTTTCAACTCTACTTCCTGTTATATACTGCAGTAATAATATGCAGAACAAATTTGCACCATTTTCTTTTCAAGTGGATAAATGACCAAACTTGGCTGGAGTGGGGTCTCCCTCCCAAAAGTGAACAAGGTTCATGCATGGATGTGGATGTGGTGGAGGAACTTGTGAATAGTAGTAGTAAGTATATCACAACCTTCTCAGACTGCCCTTTTACAGTGATACATTACCATAATTACACATCTCTGAGGGTGTTTTTGGCACCCTCTATCCTCTTTTGCTGGTGTTGTTCCATCACTTGGCACATGTTGGATACTTTGTCATCCATCTTCCCACTAATCAACATATCTTGTCTCTCAACTCTTGGAAAACATCAAAATTAGTGTTCAGAGTTTCAGACTAACCAAGTGGATGTGGTTTTGGTGAGCTAACAATCCCTATTAAAAGATGAGGATATTAAAATACATCACAAGAAACAACGTCCAATCATCCCATAGAATTCTTCAAGCTAATAATGGCTTGGGATTTAGTTCCCAAATCAAACAAAGGAAGCTGACCCTACAAAGATAAAGCAGAAATAATGTACTTGTAGTTGTACATATATCCAACAATATAGAATGCAATATAATTACTAAAGTTGCGGACAATACACAAGTAGACATGCTTGTCTTTAAAACTGTGCCACTCATTGAATAATAAAATCTGGAAAAGTTTCAAGTACTGTATTATCTAAAATGCTCTTTCCTTCTGTTCCTGTCACTTTCTCCAATCCATGCATGTGTGGTAAAGCGTGGAAAGGGTTTCCAGTTGTTACTTCATTTTCAGTAGTTTCTATACTTTTTATTTTTGGTTTTCTCAAGTACATGGAATCAGAGCATCCATGTGCAGATCAGAAATCAGAAAAGCAAGCTGTGTCAGAGAGAAAAGAGTACCAGAATACCGATTAGCTTCATCATGTTGATGAGCGTTTCGAATGCTTTCTTCTTGTTCCTCACAGTCTGGCTTGTTCCATTGGCCTCTTGCCTGAACCAGGAAGGCCTCTCTCTGCTCTCATGGCTCTCAACCTTCAACCATTCTGGCTCTGCCACTTTATTCTCGTCATGGAACCCAACCCACCAGAATCCCTGCAACTGGGATTACATAGGCTGCTCGAGTGATGGTTTTGTTACAAAAGTTACGATAGCCAACATCAATCTTTCAACAAGTTTCCCCATCCAGTTCCTCTCCTTGAATCATCTCACCACCCTTGTTCTCCCAAATTCTAATATATCAGGCGAGATACCAGCTTCAGTGGGAAACTTCTCTTCATTGGTCACCCTGGACCTCAGTTACAATGCCTTGACAGGGAAGGTACCGGCTGAAATTGGAAAGTTGGGAGAGCTCATGTCTTTATCACTCAATTCAAACTTCTTGCAATATCAAATTCCAAGAGAAATTGGGAATTGCACCAAGTTGAGGCAGCTGGAACTGTTTGATAACCAGCTTTCTGGAGAAATACCAAAGGAAATAGGGCAGCTGCTGGATCTAGAGATCTTTCGTGCGGGAGGCAATGCAGGAATAACTGGTGAAATCCCAGAGGAGATATCAAACTGCAGGAAACTATCTTTTTTCGGTCTTGCAGATACAGGAATTTCGGGCAACATCCCGAGTAGTTTGGGGAAGCTGAATAATCTCAAGACCCTCTCAATCTACACAAGCAATCTCACAGGGCACATCCCACCAGAAATTGGTAACTGCACATCCCTGGAGGACTTGTTTCTTTATGAGAACCAGCTTTTGGGTGATATTCCTGAACAGTTAGGTTCACTTAAGTACCTTAAGAGGGTTCTCTTGTGGCAAAACAAGCTAACAGGTAAAATTCCAAGATCTCTGGGAAACTGTATAGAGCTGACGGTTATCGATTTCTCATTGAATAATCTAAGTGGCGAGCTTCCTTCATCTCTTTCGAATTTGTTTATGTTGGAAGAGCTTCTTTTATCTGGGAACAATATTTCTGGAGTGATACCAGAATATATTGGAAAATTTCCCAGATTAAAGCAGCTACAGTTAGACAACAACCGGTTTTCTGGTGAGATTCCAGGTTCCATTGGGCAGCTGAAGGAGCTTTCTCTGTTCTATGCATGGCAGAATCAACTAACAGGAAGCATACCAGTTGAACTTGCCAACTGTGAGAGACTTCAAGCAGTGGACCTTTCACACAACTTCCTTACTGGTTCTATTCCGAGTTCTCTCTTCAGCTTGAAAATTTTGAATCAGTTCCTCTTGATATCAAACAGACTTTCTGGTGAAATTCCTCCTAATATTGGGAACTGTACTCGCTTGACCAGATTAAGGCTGGGATCAAACAATCTTATCGGACACATTCCACCTGATATTGGGCTTTTACATAACCTGACCTTCCTTGAGCTCTCAGACAATAACTTCACTGGAGAAATACCGTTCCAGATCGGCAACTGCACTCAGCTAGAAATGATTGATTTTCATGGAAACACACTTCAAGGCACAATTCCAGCCTCTGTGGAATCTCTCTCCATCCTAAATGTTTTAGACATTTCAATGAACAAAATTGAAGGATTCATTCCCCAGAATCTAGGCAAGCTCACATCTTTAAACAAACTGGTGATGAGTGGAAACTACATCAGTGGGTCAATCCCGAAGTCACTCGGCCATTGCAAGGATTTGCAGCTGTTGGACATAAGCAGAAACAGACTCTCAGGTTTTATTCCTGAAGAGATTGGTTACCTGCAAGAACTCGACATCCTCTTGAACTTGAGTTGGAACTCACTGAGTGGACCTGTTCCAAAAAGCTTTTCGACTATTTCCAAACTGGCCAATCTAGATATATCTCACAACATGTTGTCAGGAAGCTTGACAGCACTTTCTACGCTTGATAACCTAGTATCTCTAGATGTCTCATACAATAATTTTTCAGGAATTCTGCCAGACACCAAGCTCTTTCAAGAACTACCATCCACTGCTTTTTATGGGAATCAAGGCCTTTGCATCGAACAAGACGAGTGCCACCCGAGTAGAGATCACCAGAATGGAAAAGATACAAGAACCCTCATTATGCGCACTCTTCTCTGTGTTGTCACAACTATGATGATAGCCCTTGTTGCTGTTATAGTGCTTATCAGAGTTCATGGAGGGAATGCTGATGAAGACTGCTGGTTGGAATGGCATTTCACCCCATTTCAAAAGCTAAACTTTTCGGTGAATGATATTCTAAACAATCTTTCAGATTCCAACATCATTGGGATGGGTTCTTCAGGTATGGTTTATCGAGTAGAGACTCCTAGTCCTAGCAAGCAGGTAATTGCGGTGAAGAAACTATGGCCACTAAAGAAAGGAGAGTGTCCAGAGAGAGACTGGTTTTCTGCAGAAGTTCAAACCCTTGGATCAATAAGACACAAAAACATTGTGAAGCTACTGGGGTATTGTGATAATGGAAAGACTAGATTACTCTTGTTTGATTATATTAGTAATGGAAGCTTAGGGGCATTGCTTCATGAAAAAAGGATTTCATTAGATTGGAATGCAAGGTATAAGATTTTGCTAGGAGCGGCTCAGGGTTTGGCTTATCTTCACCATGATTGTACACCTCCGATAATTCATCGAGACATCAAGGCTAATAACATCTTAGTAGGACCGGCATTTGAGGCTTTTCTAGCAGACTTCGGGCTTGCAAAACTCATTGATGTCTCGGAAAGTCCAAGAGCATCAAATGTCGTTGCAGGTTCTTACGGGTACATTGCCCCTGGTGAGTAGAACTATTTCAGGTTCATAGTTGATTACCTTAGACCGTAGATGATTTATCCAAAAGCTAAATTATTCTTCACCAACATAAACTGTTAGTCTTTTTTTCTTGTACCCTGTGTAAAGTAATATGGGTTGCTGAGCATGTGATTTTTGGGCATTTTTAGAGTGTGGATATAGCATGAAGATCACAAAAAAGAGTGATGTCTACAGCTATGGAATTGTGCTGCTAGAGGTCTTAACAGGAATAGAGCCCACCGATAATCTCATTCCCGAAGGTGACCACATCACAACCTGGATAAACAGAGAACTTCGTGAAAGCCAGAAGGATTTTACAGAAATCCTTGACGAGCAACTACTGCTGCTGTCAGGTACACAACTTCAAGAGATGCTTCAGGTTCTAGGGGTGGCGCTCCTCTGCACCAACCCTCGCCCAGCCGAACGCCCTACAATGAGAGATGTAACTGTCATGCTCAAAGAGATCAGGCATGAGAATGAGGACTTTGTGAAGCCAAATTTATTAGGTAAAGGAATGGCATCAAAGCTGCAAGTGGAAGGTCACTGCTCCAGTTTCTCTAGATCATCTGAGCCACTGATTAGCCCAGACACCAGTAAGCCATAACCAGCTGAAAACCTCTTCGGTTTTAACTTCAGCTCCAGTAACAAAGTCACATGTCTAGAATTAAAACTTGGTTTCCCTGTTAAATTGGAGTTTCCAGATATTATTCTTCCTCTCTCAGTATAAACTTGTCATTTTTCAGAGACTGAAGTTACAGACTGCTTGCTAGGAGATGTAATATCAACCTTACCTGACTAAGTTTTGTTTATTGAAGTTTATTTTTATGCGAAAAATAAAACATCACATGAATTTTCAGCAGGTATGGAACTATCTGGCCACACCATTTCCACACAAATATGTTTCCTGACATCTGTTCTCAAAGGAAGCATACGCTTCATGTACTGGTTCTTGCTACTAAATATGTACATCAGATAAGAGTAGAACCAAAAGATGGTTCATAGCAAAGTTCAGCCGACAAATGACTAAAGAATGAAGATGATATGAGCAAGAATTTCGACACACAATTCAGTTCACTGTGAACAAGCAAGGTCTTGGCAACAATATTAGCTATTAGCATTGGAACTGGACAATCAAAGGACTGCATATGTATTATGGTTAATAAATGATCATATAAACTTGCAGCTACTACTCAGCCGCCTGCAGTCTCAACATCGAGCACTTTGCAAAGTTGCAACCAATTTCTCAACTTTTCTTGTTATTGTAATAAAAGATGATAGCAACATACGCAAAGCCCTTCATAAGCCCCCCAGTTAACACCCCACAATCACAACCTCCATGTTTTCATCCACCTTTTCAATCCAAGTCCCAATGGAAGAAAAACAAATTTCTTTGAAAAGCGTCATGACGCCAAAAGCCTAGACATTTTTGTTTTTTGGAGGAAGAGTATTTCATACCTGGTAAAAAATCTGGGATTTCGAGTAAACCACCCAACCTAACGACTGAACTTCAAGAGCAAACCTAAGTCACATGAGATGGGTGGAGACGTCCACTCGCCGGATTATAGCCAGCCCCTCGTCTTTTCCGGCCGCTTCTCTTCGTAATGTTGTTACTCTTTCCAACTTCCGTCTACTATTTTATTTTATTTAAGTTTTATTATCACATAATACCTTAAAGTAAATTATGTACTCGATCACTTTAATCACTAGATTATAAGAATGTGTCAATTTAGTTTCTTAATTATGCATTGTTAAATATTTTTCACATTTAATTATATCAATATTAATTGACGTTAGAGAAAATATCTATTATAATCTTAGTTCTTTCTAATCTACACTCAAACTCTTTAAACCTATCGAATCTAATAAAAATATCATCTCACTAAAATTTTTGGATGGGTGGGTCGGGTAGAACAGAGAAACATGATTGACCACTACAATCTATTAAAATTTTGAATTTAAACATTTGTGATTACATCAAATCTGACTATATCAAATTGTTCGTTGATGCAAGATGGCCACTACAGCATAAAGGTACATAACCCTCTTATGCATACTACTATCGCTGTTAAGGGATGTGCTCTCGCCGGATTTGGAGGCTGACCCTACTCCTTTGTCTCCCTGCAGCTTTGCTCTGTGCGTAGTAGTCTGGGTTCACAGGGGCGGAGCTTCCTCATTCTCTGACGTCTCACTTCTGGTGGGCGTTTGATCGCGGTCCTACCTCAAGCCTCGGGCTGCGACAGGTTTTGGTTAAGCCGGCGCACCCACGAAGGCTCTAGCAAAGCTGATGGAGGCTCTTTTTCTCCAGGCTTGTGAATTTCTGATCGACGTCCGTCTATGCCCGGTGCTTTGCTCTGGGAGCCCTCATTGGATTAGGGGACTCCTAGCCTGCGGGCGATTCTTGAGGCGTCGCTCGCTTACTCCTATGGGTGATAGGGCCATCCAAATTTGATACTTTTGTTTAATTGGAGTGATACCCTATTTCTTTTAGTTATTAAGTTTGTTTTAGTTTTGATTCAAATCATTTGCAGGTATATCTCTTAACTTCTCATTCATTAGCGCACTGTCGTGATGCGTCAACACTATTTTATTTAGATAAAGCATATCAGAGGTGCTGGAGCTCGTACTCCTTATCTTTCGGTTTGTCATGACGACAATAGTGCTCATTAAATTTTGTAGGTGGGGATAGGACAGTTGGAGATTACTTTATAATTTTGATTTTAGCAGGTTGTTAAGTAGCCTTAAGCTATTTGCTCAGGTACTTTTGCGTCATTGTTCGTCGGTGCTATTTTTCTTCCCTGACTTGTTTTATTTGTATTAATTTCTAATAAAATAAGTCTACTAGTTTTTTTTTTATTTTTTATAAATGATTCAGATTCAAAATTTTCTAAGTTTCTCATGGACCCTTTTTTGTTGAGTAAAGTGCACCGGTAGTCCTGTAACTTTAATTCATGTACCACTACACTCTTGTTTTAATTTTTTGTACTCATAAAGTCTTTTTATTATTATTTATTTTGTGGTCATTTTTCATTCATTGACCGTTAAATTTAACGGATTTGTGAGAAAAATGATATTTTCAGCAACTCAAGTTTTTTTACAAAATCTTTTACACCATAAGTTTTAAATTAACCATTTAGAAACACCCATAATAATTTAAAACTTAACACTTTTATCCAAAAGTTTTCAACCACTCTTCCCACCACGTCACCACCGCCACATCACCACCGTCGCCGCCGCCGCCAGAAGTTTCAAAATGGAAAGAAAAAAACAATATGCCGGAGCATAGATCAGGACCTAGGGCCGGTGAATAGCGAGCCTAGGCATCGAATTGGTGACCTGGGCTAGCGATTTGGTGGCCTGGGGCTGGGATTCGGCAGCCTTAGGCCTTGATTCGGAAGCCCTAGGCCCCGATCTATGCTCAAACGTTTTTTTTTTTTTTTTTTTTTTTGAAATTTCTGGCGGTAGTCGATTGCGGAGGCGACGACGGTCCGGCGGAGGCGGCAGTAATCTGGCGGTGGTAGGGTGATGGGAAGAATGAACGGAATCTTTTGGGTAAAAGTGTTAAGTTTTAAATTGATTGGGGTGTGCCTAAATGACTAATTTAAAACTTAGGATTTAAATAGACTTTTTCAAAAAAATTGAGTTGCTAAAATTATCATTTTTTCCATAAATCCGTTAAACTTAACGATTAATGGATGGAAAATGACCACAAAATGAAAAACAGTTAAAAAAATATGACTTTATGAGTACAAAAAGTTAAAATAATACCGTAATAATATATAAATTAAAGTTACAGGATTACCGGTACACTTTACTTTACTTTTTTTTTGTTTGTTCATTTTTTAGTTTGTAATTGATGATTGCTACATATGTAAATTTTGATTTTCCTAATCTGTTCTTTTCATATATCGTTGAAATAGTTATTCTCCGCCTTTGAATTTTGAGGTTTGTTGTTTCTGGGTTTGTTTATGAAATTGTTTTTTTGCTTTATTATCAAATAGTTTCCTGAACTATGTTAACTCGCGTATTCTAATCTCTGAACTATAAAACATGCAAACTCAGTTAAACACTTTAGTCCTTTAAGTCGGTAACTGGTTCACTGAGACTCTAACGATGTTAGTTTTTTGATATATGGGTGACCAATTTATAAGAATTTAAAGCATTTTGTTGCAAATGCTTAAGTTCAAAACTTTAAGGGGTTGTAGTGGCCAACCCTACTCCTTTGCTCAACCCGACCCACCCATCCCGAAAATCCAGTGACATAATATTTTTTTTAGATCTGATAGATTTTGGGATTTTAGACATAAAATAGAAAAAATTATGATCATAATAGGCATTTTCTCTAAGGTCAACTAACATTGATACAATCAAATGAGTAAAGTGCTTGACAGTGTATCGTTGAGGAACTGAGTTGACACGTTTTATAGTCCAGATACTAAAGTGATTGAGTCAACATAATTCAGGAAACTATCTGATAATAAAACCTTATTTTTTGTTGTTAAATGTTCAAAAATTTGGACATGAGTTTATTTTAAATTTGATTTTTTTTTATTTCATAAAATAACTTGTAGCGACCAGATCTGGTATAGTGTCCTTACATTTGTAGCGGCAGCTTAAACGATAGAAGTACTTGTTAACATTGGTGAAAATATTTCGTCCATCTGTCAAAAATTAAACTATTTATTGTCAAAAATTAAATTATTTATTTTGATAGTTTCACTGTATTTAATCTATGATTTATTTTTATAATTGTTTAAAAATTTAAAATTAAATATTTTATATGTGTATAATAATTCGAAATCTAAATTTTTTAAATATATTTTTTCTTGACACTTTATCTTTATTAAAATTTAAGTTAAATATTGAATCTCAAAACACAAAAATCAAATGATTTAATTTCCAGGGGACGAAGTTAGTACAAAATGCAAGTCATACCTCGTACCTGGATGCCGCTACAAACGACAGAATCAATACATGGTGCTATTTGAGCGGGGGAAATGTCCCTTTTTACCACTCACATTTGGTAAAAGGTCAATTTTTTACAAAAAAAAATTGTCGGTCCGTAAATACCATTACCATTAATGTTTTAGGTCTCCGTTTACCATTAGGTATTAAAATTTCTGACATGTCCGTTGAATTTCCACTCTGTGCAAGTCCTTGGGTTTGGTTAGCTGATGTGGCGTGTCTAGATTGTTGATGTGGTGTCGTCTAGGAAATCTGAACTAGTTTTCAAGATCTACTGAGGCCGACGTGCTGCCACCGGAGGTGTTGACGGAAGAACCGGCCCGGTGAAAGGGATCAGCATCGACGAGTTCATTTGGGTCCAATAAACAGTCATAGCTTCCTGATAGAAAATTGCGTTAGATCCGATCGATGAAGGCGCGACGACGGATGGGTCGGTAGATTGACGGGTCGAGTCCAGATCTTCGTCAGAATCATGTGATTTATCCCTCCAGAGCTTCGTTGGAGTGAACTACGGCCGGATCTGAAGTATTGCTCTGTAGTCTCGCTACAAACCCTAGGCTCGGAGCTCACACTTCTATTCAAAGTCACGAAACGACAACGAGGTTCAAAGCCTGAACATCTTCGAAGCTGCAATTTGTGTCGGTCGACTCTACGTCGACGATTCATGCCGGAGTAAGGCTCAGCGGAGTACGTAGAGCTAGAGGCAGATTTCGAGAAGGCATACCTGAAAACCATCGCCGACGTGAAACAAACTCTAGCCGGGATCTCGATCATCGAGATTTTTTCACGGCATGCCTCCGATGAGGTGTATCTAGGGCAGAGGGAGACGACGGAGTGGACGACGGATGGATGGAGACTGGCGCGACATCGTTTTGGATGAACTTGGTGAATGGGCTGGAGTTCTACACGTGGACAAACACTAAACTCTTAGAGTTAATATCTGATGCACTCGCGGTGAAAAATATTTTTTTCACCATCACCTTTTAATAGATAGAAGGACGCACAAATTTATCCGTCCACAAAAAAATGGTTCATTTATTTTGACAGTTTCACAGTATTTAATCTATAATTTTTTTTCATAAATGTTTAGACATTGAAAATTAAATATTTCATATATATATCATAATTTGACATCTACATTTTCTAGATAATATATTTTTTTTGAATTTTTTTGAACTATTTATCTTTATTAAAATTTGAATCAAATATTAAATTTTGAAATAATAAAAACAAATGAGTCAATTTTTCATGAACGAAGGAAGTGTTTTAATGGTAATAGCGGATCCGTAAACATTAACAAATTACAATAGCGAACCAGCCAAAAGAATAATTGTAAAAGAAGACATTTTACCAAATGTGAGTCCTAAACGGGGAGGTTTGAGCCGGGTGCAAGGACTAACAAAGGAAAACACAACGGAAGTGGAACGCACACTCGTTGTTTATTTGTTTGATGGGCAAGAGAGGAGAGTCTGTGTTTATGACTCTCTGCTCCTCCTCAAGATCGGGCAGGGAGTCGTATCACCACTTTGTGTAGAATCAGATTCATCATTAGTAGCCTTGATAAGTCCCCCAATTAGCTCTCCAGGGTCGAAAAAGAACTCAACTTTCAGAATCTTCATGTTTTGGTCCACCTCGAGAGTTGCTATCCCGAAGAGCTCCAGCAGGTCACCTGTGGGGGGGTGTCCTTTGAAAGGGCCCTCCATGTAAGCCCAGTGCCTGAACTTGTATACGATAACCGGAGGGCCTGAATACACTTGAAGAATTTCAAGCGCGAACCCTCTTGGAAATGCGGTGGTGAAGGCCAAATGGGAGGACTCCGGCGTCTCCTCTGAGGGATTATAGGCCCTTAAATTCTCAGGCATTGTGGTCTGTAGAAAGGCGTTGTACCCTCCACCCAGTCGCTGCACCTCTTCCAATGTAATACCCTTCCTCCCTGCATGCAATTCATTAGGAGTAATTAAACATATACTATAATCTTGAGGACAAGCTGAAGTTGGTTCCTACCGTTAGTGGAGAAAGTGAAGTTGGTAGGGTCAAATGATTTGAAATGTTGAGGGCAAGTCTTGTGAAAGATTTCCATTTCCCAGGTCTTCACAAGGTTCTGAACTTTCTCTTCCAATGATCCAGGAGGCCATATCTTTGTTCGGCCTTTGAAGGAAAAGGCGATCAACGACGTCGTAATTGGGCGGGCCACCAAATCTCCAGGTTGTATTCTTTTCACCTTCCCCATCAGTATAAGATCGGTAGGGGGGGTAAGAAGAATTCACATCATCCATTACTTCACTTCACTTGCCTGTTTTTTACTCCTCATCATCTCAATATCAACTCTTGTATATATAGAGTATATACATACTTGTATAACGGAAGCTGACAGGACAGCCTTGCACACGTTATTTTATACTCTCATCACATAATACAATACAATACAGCCAGTTGCCAAATACGACTCCACCGGCATTACATTTGTCACCACACTTACCGTCGTCTACAATTGCTTCCTTCAAAGATTCCTGTGCTTCCTCCGTTCCAAACGTATTATCACATCTTTTTTTTTTATGAGTATGTTTGAGCTTGCAAAAACCTAACACATTTTCAATATCTTTTTGAATTTTAGAGAGAGATAGAAAGAAATTTCAGAAAGAAAATTTAAAAAGGTATTGAAAATATCTCAAATAAAATAGTTATTTCACATTTATTTTTTATTTTATATTTTAATTCACTTTTACCCTTACACGTACACTCACTCATACTAATAATCGCTCTCTTTTGTTTTCTCCACGCAACTGCAAACTCCTTTCGCATTTTGGCAGTTGCAGAGGGGATATTGAAGAAATTGTACAAGACCCTGGTTTCATTACTCTTCTCTAAGAAAGTGTCATCTACTATATATAAAAGTTCAAAATGGAGGATGAAATCATCAAAGAAGAATAAGTTTGATGAAATTGGGCGTTTTAGAACTCTCAACAACCCCACCAGAAAATACATATCCTAAAACTAGTGTTTGGTGACAAGGATTGGGGATAGAAATACAAAACAAATCCTACTTATGCTTATATTTCTCTCAATATCATTACACAAGCTACATATGAACTGTATCATAATGTACAAAGAAAGCCACTCTTTCTGTAAAATTAGATGTGCGGAACAAAACGCTCTTTTTTCTGATATCTTTGCGAAATTGATTGAGAATGGAGACAAGGGTCTGTCTGGTACTTACAAAATGCTCCTTTCCGTTGATGTATTGCAAGAACCATATGTCATGATGTGGTACTGCAAATTTCCAAGAAATTACATCACCATATTGATTCTGCACCATCTTGTCGAACACTACAGAAGCTCGTTCTCCTTAATAATTCCCATATATGAATCTGGCATCTGGTGCACTTCACAAGACACTAGCAGTTGACCGAGAGATCCTTTGTGCTTCTTCTAAATCTTTCAAGAACCTGCATTTCACTCATATCATCAATTAAATATATTCTATAGCTTGCCACATAGGGGTCTAAGATATCAGGAAATTTAGAAGTTGTAGAAGTATAGATGGCAATATGACACACTCAACATATTTAAAAAAAAAACCCAACCGATTAATCATGGATTCGAAGAAACTCTGTAAGCTAATATCACACAGATCACAAGATCTTTCAACTCACACACTCCCTTTCAGTATGCACATCAACAGTTACAGAAGAGTCTAACAAACCTCTTAGAATTCAGTACCACCGATCCCCCAAGAATAAAACGAATTCCAGGATTATTAGCATTCAGCAGGGCAACAGAACGGGCTTCCTCGTAGGTTGTTCCACCTACAATGAAAATTATTACCTCCTGTGGCCTGTAGGAAAAAATGTAAAAATACAAGGTTAAAAGCCATATCCCTGAGGGACCTCATTCCATGTCTATATTCCAACACAACAGTGATGTCACTGCGTAAACGAATATGATTAAACTTTCTTAAATCCAGTTCCTTATATTCAGCATACTTTTTATAATGAATAATTAAGCCTATTTCTTAAATGAAAATTCCAGCACTTCTCAAGCACTATAGTAGCAATGTCACTGCGCAAAACGATAATCAACATGAACCTCAAATTCAGCCTAATTTAACTTGGACTATACACACCAAGACTTGAAAGCTCTTCTATTCCACCTTGCCATTTCCATGTGCCTTCCATATAAAGCTTTGGCTTAAGCCAGACTGAAGGCCATATATTTCGCTTTCCCTTCTCCTGGTAACTAATGGAAGGTCCTTAAGAACAAGCTAAGCCCCCAAAACCTGAACTCAGGTCATGAAATCCTTACAAAATGCAAGGCTTGCGTGTCTCAAAAGAAAGGCACTTTTTTAGGGCCCCACCTTATATACCAAAACAACTTGACTCCTCCTAACTCAAATTTCCTAAAGTTGAACTCTTCCCACAATAGGACCATCATGTCATTCGTAAGAAACAGCATGTCTCAGAAGCTGCAACTACATAACTTCTATAAAATTTTCAACGAACCAAAAGCTCTATATTGTCTCAATAGCCAGTCAGCAGCATCATAGAATCTCTAGCACCGAGATAGCGGTACGAATTTAACCATTTTAAAACACAATTATCTGGTAAATGCAGTTTTGCAGGAACAGTGAATGTTGTTTATGAGTTACAGTAGCCTTGCAGACTATATGCACATTTCTTACATATAGTACATGTGTGTGTGACTCTACAACTTTTTATCGTTCACTAGGATAGCTTTTATTTCCTTCCAAAAGAACTCAACAGCCAACATTGTGCATATTGAGCAGTATAGCATGAGGCTCACAATCAAAATGCTTGTATAGTTTTCAATCCTCCTCAGTCAATAGGAAACTACCGTCTATAAGCCACCCCCTTATCTCTCCTCCTATGGCATGAGACTACTTGTGCTACTGCTAGATCACTGTCAAGAGGTGTCAACTTCAATTGACGTCAAAAACTATAAGACAAAATGTATCCAGAAACAGAATAAATTAAAACAATTTTTTCTTCAAGAGAAAGATTCACAGCACACCTGCCCTGCTGAAAGTGATGTCCAACAAATGGGTAGTCCACATCACGCATTCGTCCTTTTGTTATGCTTTCCATAGTCTGGAACAAAAGAGGCTGGTGTTGCGTGTAGACATTCTCGACTCCCTAGGATGAGGGTTGCATACAAGATAAATATTCAGATGCAAAAAGTGGATAATATTTACTGGAACGTAAGAGATTGCTTCCAGGACTGACCTTCAACCCACGCGCCATGTTTCGAGCAATATTTAGAAGATCACGATTCCCATAAAGATCACCTGTCCTCTTGTCAACACCCGCTTGCTTCAGGAGAAATTGCACCAACTGTTCCAAGAAACACAGCAAAATGTTAAACAACCAGAAGAAGATAGAATAGCCTTTCTATAGAAGTACAGAGAATGTTGTGCCTCAACTTTAAACGAAAAAATATGACTTTAGTGCTACTGCATTATTGAATTATTTTTAATTTCTAACATTTAGAGCCACAAGACTATATAAATGAAAATAAATGTAACACAAGTTTACAGAGTAAACGTGAATGATGTTGTAATTGATCATCTCACCCCAGGCTTATACTTGGCTGATCGAGAAGCCAGTTTGTTGAAAAGCTGCATCAATTGAACAGGGCTTTCCTTCTCGTACCTCAATGCATATAACATCACTAAACGTAGGCGATCAATGTCAGAGATACTTTCATTGTTCAAAAGATTTGTCACTGCCTGCAGGGAGAGGAACACAAGGGCTATTACGATGTAATTTAATTGCCATCTTTAAGATGACAGTTAAAAGGGATAGAACCAGAAGATACGAGAAAAAGACGAGATATTAACAGATGATAGAAAAATAAATTCAGAGCATGATTGGGAAGATAGATTTTCTAGAAAAGAATAAAGCAATCTATGAAAATTATAGAAACCCATCAAGTCATGACTGAGTTTAGTAAATTCTAAATAAACTACTCTGAGAAAATATCATCAATAACCTGACAGCTATATCATGTTCCATGACATGAAATATTGATTTTGCAAAATCAATCTTGAATGGAACACAACTATAGCAACTATCGCAACTCATTCCAATTGTACAAAATTTCTCCATGCAAGTGGAGAACACATGGTGATGACAGTTTGAAAATTTCCATCTCACCACTCCCTCACCAGTGGTATGATGATAAATAAACTGACAGCTAATCATTTCCAAAGAAAAAAGCTATAGATAACAAGCAAAAAAAGGGGGGGAAAACTTATCACAGTAATCGTCATCATCATATATGATTGTTAATTCCAATCATGTGAGAGAGAGAACCATGCATGAGATGTACAAAGGTTGACCTCATCATTATAAAGTTTCTTGTATGGAAAAGTTGCAAAAAAAATGGTAACGAATGATTACAATTGCCATGTTCCACCAAAATAGCATTGACAGTTGACAGTTTCATATAGTCAACCTCGACCAGTTGGCATTAGGGCCAGTTTATTGTTCTTGTTATCTCCCTCACAGGACCGAATACATGAAAAATATACTCATCTCTTAATGCATTAGATAGAACCATTACTATAAGTAATGAGAAGAATTGAACATCCAGATATTCATGACTTGTGAATATTAAGTTACAACATGAGGACCAACAAGAATGGACTGCTCCAAGATTATCCGGTTCATATCTGATTCCTGGTTTAGCCAGGGGGCTCAAGGCAATCGATTGTAAATCCAAGTGATAACACATCATGATGTTAAAATTTACATATGATTCATGGCCGTTGAGAAGATCCTTCGATCTTTAAAAGGCATAATTATCATAAATGGAACAACAAGGGTGAAAAAAATATAGTACCTCAAAAGCTGCCCCTTGCCCACTACTGCAGGCCAGGTCCTGCTCTTTTTCTGAAACCAACATAAGCTTTCTTTCTTCAACTATCTTGCTCATTTCTGTTACTAGAGTTAGATGCTTTGAAACGTTGCCATGCATTTTTCTATATTCAGGGTAATTATCAACAAATCTGGCCATGTCTTCTGCAAAAACTCAAAACTAATTTTCATTCAACATTATAGAATAACTTATGTATTACTTGACAATGTTGAACCAGATTATGAGAAAACAATGTTACAATTGGAACCACGAACCTATAGTCTGGATATTTTGGTTACTTTTTGAAACTTGCTGAAAGTCATCAACCATTCTCTTAATACTCATTCCAATATCTCCAAAATTCTCATACATGTTAGTTTTAAAAAAGGGATCTTGTTCTGAGGACAACACAAGCTCCTGTAAGAATAAGACAATAGATCAACAATAGTTTAGCTCACAACAGAAGTGCATAAATATCCTTGACTCAGAAAACAATTCAATTAACCTGCTGGTCTTTTGTGGACTTGCCTATGCTTCTTAAATCCACCTTGTTATCCTCAATACCTATCAACTCATGGACCATTGCCTGCCGTAAAGCAATTTAGTCAAAGTAATCATTCCTCTTTATGAAAATAGGTTTAACTAAAGAGAGATGAATCTGAGAAAATTTATACCTGATAGGTCCACTGATTAAGTAGTGGAGTTACAGGATCATCTCTCCTGTCAATTATAAGCAACAAAGGAGATACTTCGGTTCGTCTGAAATCAAAAAGGCCACTCTCTTGCTGGTACATTAACTTCTGTTATATCGGAAAGTAGATAAAATAAACACTGCATCATGTTTCATTCTGAGAGCAAAAAGTTCAACTAGATGACAGTGCTTTGTGCTAATAATCATTTAATAGTACTATCGTACCATAAAAAAAATAGTCAGTGCGCAAAATTCATAATATTAATTGACTGTTGAAAGTCATATTGGGACTACAAAACAAATCATGCATACACCAAGTGGCAATGTTTTACTGTGAATGCCCTTCTGCTGCAACTTTCTTGTGAGATAATGAGTACTGTAAATTGAATATCAAAAGTAATCATTGCTCAAAACATTTCCTTTCAGTAAACCATGTAAACTTATTTCTGGCGGAAACTTTTCTACTAAAATTTCAATTAAAACTAACTTAAACAGATACTTCCACAGAATCCTCTTTCAGTTACATAATCTCATCTGTAACCTCTTACATAGTCCAAAGTCCAAACCTCAGCAGAGCCGATTTGCATCCTTAATCTTTCTAATTTTAGTTTGCATACTCCTCAATATCATTCCTCAATTAAAGTTATGGCCACAGAAAAATACAACTGCTTCCCTTACCCTCATAATTATGAATCTAAGGAATAATATTTAGCACAATACATAGACATATAGATCGTGTTCGGCAAAGAATTTTTTTGGAGAAAAGTCTGATGTATTTGAAAACTGATTTGATATTTGTAAGAGGAAAATTTGGAGGGGAAAATTGATGTAATTGATTTTGATGGGTTTTTATGTTAAAGAACACACCCATAATAACTGAAGTGATTGGAGTGACTGATTGTACTTACTGATGTTTCATGTGCAATCCTTTTCGCTATGTCAGAGGTCCTTGAATATCTAATAACAGGTCTTCGTTTTACAGCCAAAAAAACTGCAGCAATACCATCAACAACTCGTTCACAAAAATGTTGCAAACTTGAGGGATCTACAACTGCTGGAAGCATGTAAAGGTGATTTGAAGGAACGTTCAAAGTAAAGTGATAAGGATCAACAGAGACAAAGTCTACAAAGAACTCCTGCAAGATCAATAAAAGAACTGTGAGGAGTCTTTTTAAGAAGATCATGACTGCTATAAATGGTGGTGATTAATCATGTGTCCATTCAGGAAACCATCTCCATCATGCACAGTTTAGTGCAGTATTTTAATTTGTTGCACGAACTTGCAAAACTTACTGAGAAAACAGAGTGCAGCCTAAAAAAATTCAAAGTGGGAAAGGAGTGAAACTTGAGCAGGCAACTAGTATGTGTCAGTGTTTCAAGCAATAAGCAGATAAGTGCTGAAACTTGCATCATGTTCCTCATGTGCATGTTTTAGTAGAACAAAGATAATCAGCCATTTGTACTGAATCATTGGACACAAGCTGACATTTCGCCCAAGAAAATCAAAATTCAATTAATTCCTTTCATGAAGAACAGAATCGGCAAATAACCTACTCAGAAAAGTTACACATTATACACAGCAACCTAGATAAGTTACAGTCAACTTTCTATCACTGACAACACTACACATTGAAGTGTAACTGAACTTTGCGTATAGTCCAACACACCAAGATCTTCACAACCAAGATATATGACTTCAACAATACTTGAGTCTATATCACCACGCATCAGAGAATACAGTACTCTTTATTGAAAGAAAGTGATCCATTCAGGGAAATGACTCCCAAATTTCTAACAACTCACTTCAACCTACAGGTTACTTAGACATGACACATTAAATTTATTGCTAAGCTTTCCAGAAAAATGTGTAAGCGTGATCTTAAATTTCTCCAGTGGTGAAGGCTCACCTGAACTTGTTCCGCAACTTCCTGCTCATCTGAATCAGCTAATAGATGAATCTGGGTATCCTTCAACATGTTCGAGAAAACTGTAAAGGGACCCAAACAGGGGAAAAAAAGTTGAAAAGGGTAATCATATATTCTGAGTCGTCTACAGAAGAACCAAGCTAATCCTTCTAACATAGTTCTATTCCCAAAAAAATAATTAAATAAATAAATACACTTAAAAGAACTTACATAAGTAGTATTTCCCAAACCTAGGATTTGAGAGTTGCCGCCGCAAGTGCTGAATATTCTCAGATGTCGGTCTAAGGAAGTAAACTGCTTTAAGATGTGACATTGACTCTCTAGACTTGGAAATAGAATCAATTAATTCTACTAAAAACACTTCTTTCTGAAGGAGCTCTGACTGCGAATACACTACACTCACAATGCTAACCTGCAACCAAGAGAAAACACTGCTTAACTTTGATCAAAACCATAAAATAATCCCCGCACAGACATTAGCTATTCTAACATATAAGGATTGAAACAGCAGTTGAGAGTGGAAAAAGTTCTACAGAAGTCAGCTAACACTTAAGTTGGCTAAACTGGAGGCATGTTTTAAATGGTTAAATGCAATTGGATTTGGATTCATTCTATTGGAACCCATGATGTAGTTATACTTGTCGCCAGATGAACTACATCAAGAAATCTACACCAAATTGATTAATGAAGAGTTGAACTTAATTAGCCTTGCTGTAGTGCAAGCAAGGCAACATGCTCTTGAAATAACAGTTTAACTGTGACTACTAGCAAATGTCTTAATCATGAAACAGAAATCCCCAATCCTGCTAAAACAAAAATACATTTTTCATAAGACAATTTTCATATGTATGGCAAACACCTAAGAGAGGTGAAGTAACCTAAAATAATAATAATAATAATACTAATAATAATAATAATAATAATAATAATAATAATAATAATACAAAACTTCGTTCATTATAATGATAGTGTGAATTTGCAAACAGCAACAACAAACAATAATTTGATCAGCCTTCTTCAGAATGCAGAACAAACAAACAATTCTCTAGTCCCCAACAATCGAAATTCTCTCACAAGCATCCCCAATTCATCACACAATTTCTTACTGGAGTCCTAAATTTTGAGCAGATCTGATTTATTAACAACGTGAAGAATTGAACTAAAAGGATATGAGATGCGGAACCATAACGAAATCTAGGAAGAGATTATGGCTACCGTTTGGGAATCGAGGATGAGAACTTTCATGCCGGAGATTTCATTCAACATCCGGTTGACATAATCCCGTGCGGCCGATACCATAACCATCTTTAGGACCTATAGAATGGTACTCTCGGATTTCAAACCGCCGGTCCCGATTTCCGAACGCTTCCGCCTATTCTTCTGCAGCTGCTGCTTCTTCTTCTTCTTTTGGTTGATCTTCTTCGGAAGAACTAGCACTAAGGAGACGAAGTTTCCTTCATTCAGATCCGCGCAATGGACTGTGTCGAACGCACCGTTCCGACACCAAATCAGATTACCCGGGGAAAACTCCATAATATTACCCTGAATTATGTTCATTCAGTCATTCCAGGTCCTAAATTATAACTAGATAAAGAAGGCATTATGTAGTACTCCCAAAAAACTTCAATACATAAAACAGTTAAATTTCGGGATATATTTCTACAGTTATGGTAACTACTCCTTCCGTCCTCAAATAAATGGTCATTTCTTTTGACACTCAAAAGAAATTTTAAAACATAACTACTCGAAGTTGGTGTTAATGACAGAGATTAACATAACAAGAATTGACAAAATTGAGGATAAGTGACAAAATTCCTTTCCATTTCTGGACCGAAGAGTATATGAGAGCAGGATAAGTCAAGTTGGTCACCTGAGACGCTAGGAACTTTGATGTCATACAATGAGACCGAGTCGATCATGCGGATGGTGAAGTGAGCTGGTCATCCGAAAAAAGCGAAGTGAACCTGCAATTCATATCAAGACTCGAGTCAGTTCGATGAGGCCAGATGCACGGGATGTCTTGCGGTAGTAGTAGAGTATAGTGTGAGCTCTAGTAAAACTTGTGAGGAATTATGCATTTAAGGTATTTATAGTCCTATATGAGGTGTATGCATGATTCAGGATCACATTGAATGGTGACATGTGTTTTGAGGCGGTGAATAGGATGATGCTAGAAGGGACACATGTTTTGGTATATAGATCTTATCCTTTATCTCGAATTGGATCATAATATTTCCACATACATGTCCTCACGTATGGGTTCT
The DNA here is from genome assembly GCA_038382905.1 of Daphne laureola. Lineage (NCBI taxonomy): Eukaryota > Viridiplantae > Streptophyta > Magnoliopsida > Malvales > Thymelaeaceae > Daphne > Daphne laureola. Next base: position 21,500 of record JBBYHH010520036.1, read on the forward strand.
AGCTTATACGGGTCAGGTCATGCTATTTCTATATAATTCCTCGAACGATGTGGAGGGGTCTTGGGGGTTGTTCCCCTACCTAGGGTGATATTGATATATTCTTATAGTTTCCTCGAACGGGGTGTGGGGGTCCTAGAGGGTTGTTTCTCAAACCTTGATGGTCATGATAGTTTCTACTCGACGTTGTCTCTCTTGCAAAGAGAATTGAGACCACATGGGCGTGAGTGGTTCGATCGAAAGTAAACTGAATCGCACCACTAGAAAATGTGCATGATTCAGAAGCAAATATTGATTAATGTAGTTATGTGCGGTTTCAGTATGAGAGTTCGGTTAATTCAGTTACCAAAATAAACAAACTTTTTTTTTTTATTGAGGTCAACCGAACTCACTTAAATATTAATTCAAGTACGTGATCCCTTAACTTCGATCCCAAAGACAATTGGAACCCATTTGAATTAACCTATCACAACTTTACTACTTGACACTAGGGGTGAGAACGAGTCGAGCCGAGCCTAAGCCCTGACAGGCTCGGCTCGAGCTCATTAAGATTGGGCTCGGTTCGAGCTCGGCTTAAATTCTATTTGAGCCTAAAATCAGGCTCAAGCTCGGCTCAAATTCTATTCGAGCCTAAAATTGGTTAGATTCGTTTTAGTTTGGCTTGATCAGGCTCGAATCGAGTTCGTGAGCTCGAAAATTCTCAATCTATGTAATAAACTGTTAGTTGTATAAGAAAAATTCGATTAATTGATCAAATATCAGAATTTTATTGAGAGTCAAAAATTTTTAGGAGGGATAAGAGTCTACGTACTATGTAAAGGTAGAGAAGACTTAATTAAAAATACATTTTAGATATTTTACACAAACTCGTTAAGGCTCGTGAGCTTTTCGAGCCGAGCATCTCAAGCTCAAGCTCGGCTCGTTAAGTAAACGAGCTTAAAAATGGACTCGAGCTCGAGGCTCGTGAAGCTCGGCTCGTTGGGCTCGTTAAAGTTTCAACTCGAACCGAGCTCGAGCCTACTCGTTTTATTTCTCACACCTACTTGACACCACACTAAACTAGAAAAATTACTTCAAAGAATGAAAATTGAGGGCATAGTTCGGTTTTCTGGCGGAATCAAATTTGATCTGTTTGTTTTTTTTGTTTTTCCTTTTTCAAGAGAAATTTGATTCGTTAGGGTTGAAAATAATTGATGATTAATCAAATTGATCAGTTCAGTTTAATTTTAATTTAAACCGAATGCACACCACTACTCACCACACATACTACCAACAGCTTTTAAATCAAAATTACTTATATGTAAACGAAAAAGGAATCAATAACCATCAAATTTCATTATAAATTTATAGTAATTAGACAAAAATAATAATTAAACATTAGATACCATTAAATTTACATCTGACTCTAGAACATTTATAAGTAGTTTGTTGTCTCAAATGTATAAATGTAGATATAAACAGAAATTTAAAGGTAAAGTGAACAGAATTCCTCATTAGAGCGCTTTAAAAATGGCTGACGCATAACAGCCGGGGGAGAAAAATAAAGGAACTGGTAAGGTAGTAGCTAGCCGAGGCTGAGCTGCTTCATTCAGGAACTCGCCAAAATTGAGTTGAAAAGGAAGACGAAACCATTTCCATTACCCGCGATCGAATTCGAATGTGCCACCATGAGATCCGCCCCCCACAGTCCCGTCGAGCACCGGCACCGCCTCTCTGCTTCCACGTAACTCTCTCTCTCTCTCACTGCAATTTCTCTGCTCATTGCTTTCAACTTGGTGATTCTAGGTTATTTGTCATATTCTACCTACATTGATATTCCGAGTAGTGTAATTTGAGCTTAGTTAGTTGGGATCTACCTCTACAAATCTCATCACTATCTCTCACTTAGGTAGTTGAGACTTGAGATGACCTCCACATTGGAAAACTGCTCTGACTTGAAGGTTTGATGGTGTTGGGACGGGAACTGTGTCACGTTTTGTACTACTCTTTTAGTCATTATGCTTTCCTCTCTAAGATTTAATGCCTCTTGGATGTCCCAAATGATTACCCCTCTCTTCTGCTCCTGCTGTTGCATCTGTAATGTTTTCTAATTACCCTCTCAAGTCTGTATTATCGTGATTATACGATGTGATGCATTTTGTTCCATATATCTGCTATTTTGCGGTTATTGTCTAACAACTATTTTCTTTTTTCTTTTTTCGTTTTTTTTCTTTTTATAAACAGTCAAAAGATGGTTGATGAATTTGTTTTTGCAGTGACGATCCAAACAGAAGAGGATCCCAGCGATATAAGAATTTTAGAGATGTTGAAAAGGCCCTTCATGTTCCTATTCGATACAGGAATTTTATCTGCAAGATATCATATTTGAAAGTTGTTTTGGTGATTATTCTTTTGGGAACTCTTCTGACATTTCTCCGCTCCCCTTCAGTTCATATTTCAGATCATCCATCTGCTTTGCGTTCTAGGTAATGTTATTTGTTTGTCTGCTTTTGTTGGTTGCTTCGGAATTTATAGGATGAAATCTTGAATAGTTGATTAATTAAACTTTGTGAATTTAAGTCCCATCTCAGTTACTGACGAGCATTGGGTCCTCCAGGGGACTTGCGCTTCTTCTATCCATTCCAGATTGCACTTTCTTCTTCCACTGACTTGGAGGATAATTTGATTGTGCAGGCTAAATTCTTTGGACAGATGGATAGGGGAAAGCACCACAACAGACCATCGTTATGCATCAATGCTTAACGTAAATTGGGACCAAGTTTCTGATGTTGTTGAGAAACTGACCAAAAGGAGTGATTACCGAGGAGTTGGCTTGTTAAACTTCAATGAGACTGAGGCTGATCAATGGAAGCAGTTAAACCCGGATGCTGAGCATGTTGTTTTGCAATTGGACTATCTACCTGAAAATGTCACTTGGGAATCTCTATATCCTGAATGGATAGATGAGGAAGAAGAGTTTGAGGTTCCTTCTTGCCCTTCCCTACCCAAAATTCAAGCTCCTGGAAAACCAAGGCTTGATCTTATTGCGGTAAAGCTTCCCTGTGAAAAATCAGGAAGGTGGTCAAGGGATGTGGCCCGTCTGCACTTGCAGTTGGCAGCTGCAAGACTTGCAGCCTCTGCTAAAGGACTCCACTCTGTGCATGTGATTTTTCTGACTGAGTGCTTTCCTATTCCCAATCTTTTTACGTGCAAAGATCTTGTTGCACATGAGGGAGATGTATGGCTTTATAAACCTAACCTTCATAAGCTGAGAGAAAAGACACGCCTCCCTGTAGGGTCATGCGAACTTTCAGTTCCTCTTGAGGCTAAAGGTTAGTTCATCCTTGGTGTTGCCAAATCGTTTCCCTCCCCCCCCACCCCTTCTGTTCAATCTATTCTGATTACCAGGGGTATTCTGTATTCTTATAGGAATAATGAGCTAGGAAGGTATTTTTACCTGCTCTGATCACTATAACTCTGCATTTCTTGCTCTTTTACTCTTTCATTACTTACTTTTGTGCATGTCATGTCTTGAAAGATTAGTTCATTTTAGAAATATATCCGATGTTCATCAAGTTAAAATAAAATTAGTGAATAGAAGGGGCATGGCTATACAAACGCGCGCACAGTATATTTTTCTGCTGGAAATGACGGACCTTTTATTTTTAAATTATTTTGAGTTTCTAATAAACATGTCCATAGTCCTTATAGAATTGTTTACAGGGTGATATAAAGATCTGCTAATTATTTATCATTGGACAGAAAGTTTCTATTCTGTGGGAGCACGCCGTGAAGCTTATGCAACCATCCTGCACTCTGCACATGTCTATGTTTGTGGAGCCATTGCTGCAGCTCAAAGCATTCGTATGTCCGGTTCAACACGTGATCTTGTAATTCTTGTTGATGAAACAATTAGTGATTATCACAGAGGGGGACTGGAAGCTGCAGGATGGAAAATACACACGATCCAGAGGATAAGGAATCCAAAGGCAGAGCCAGAAGCTTACAATGAATGGAACTACAGCAAATTCCGCCTCTGGCAATTGACTGATTATGACAGGATCATTTTTATTGATGCTGACCTTCTCATACTCAGGAACATCGACATGCTATTTGAGATGCCAGAAATTTCAGCAATAGGAAATAATGCTACATTGTTCAATTCAGGCGTTATGGTAATCGAACCTTCCAACTGTACATTCCAGCTGCTAATGGATCACATCAATGAGATTGTGTCTTACAACGGCGGGGATCAGGGCTATCTGAACGAGATCTTCACTTGGTGGCACCGGATCCCAAAGCACATGAACTTCTTGAAGCATTTCTGGGAAGGTGATGAAGAGGAGAAGAAGCAGATGAAGACTCGTCTATTCGGAACCAATCCTCCTGTTCTTTACGTGCTCCATTATCTGGGTACTAAACCATGGCTATGCTTCCGGGACTATGACTGTAACTGGAATGTGGACATCCTTCAGGAATTTGCCAGTGATGTTGCCCACAAGACATGGTGGAAGGTTCACGATGCAATGCCAAATAACCTACAGAAGTACTGCTTGCTTCGATCCAAGCAGAAGGCGGCACTAGAATGGGACAGGATGCAAGCAAAGAAAGCAAACTACAGTGATGGCCATTGGAAAATCAAGATAAAAGACGAGCGGTTGAAGACATGCTTCGAGGATTTTTGCTACTGGGAGAGCATGCTGTGGCACTGGGGTGACAAGAACTGGACGGATAATAATGGTACAGCTATTTCTCCACCCCCTCCAGTCACTAAAGTATCCCTTTCTTCGTTATGATAGTCTCATTTAGTTTGTTTGGCTCCGATACATGAGAAGAAGAGTTGCATACTACAGTACATTAGTCACAAATAGGTGTTATAGTCGATGATCAAATGTATGTAGTTTCAGTTCCATGAGATGTGGCTGCGGAATTGAACTTACAATACGCCACTACATGCATATTCCAAATTTCATACAGGCAAACTCTTAGAATAGAATCTTGGTTTCTGTTTGTTGGGCAGCAGGAGCAAGAGAATCATTCATTGTTTAGTGCCACAGTTGGAAAACGTTTATCAATGTAGTTTTCAGTGGGAAAAGAGCACAAGAGTTCTATATGTTTCACATTTTTAACGAAATAGTTCTATAATGTATTTGACTTAACATATAAGTTTTAAAGTTTTGTTAAATTAACATTACGGTTCTAATTTTTTTTTTCTTTTTGTTTTTAACGATTAAGTCATTTTTCTTTCACTTTATTAACGTTTCAATCCTAAAACGGAATCTTAAGGAGTATTCTTTGTTCTCTCTCTGTTTTTCTTAAATTTTTCAGCATTTGTCAGTTTGATCTCAAAATTTTAAAAAATATTTGTTCAGTACAAAATCAAGTTTTCCTCAAGTTTTTCATTTTTCACGAGGCTCCAGATTCAGAATTTTGTTTACAAGGTTTTTGTGGTTTATCATCCAAGTCGCGTTTCCTCAGTAAGACCCGTCATCGGTTAAAAGGGTTGTGAGACTTTTTTCCAAGCATTTAAAATAAATATGTGTTGAGTTTTCATTATTATTGTATTAATTTTGTTGATTATTAATTGTTAATTTTAATGTTGCATGTTTGAAGTTAATAATAATAATCGTTTCCTATAAAATACTAATAATTGAATAATAATGATATCAGACTCAAGTTTATGTAAACTGACAGTTTAAGAGGTTCAGGGTCTTTAACGTGCAAAATTGAAAAGTTTAATGTCCTAAAATCCTACTCGAAAAGTTTTAGGACTTTATTATTAGATTACCTTCCGATTTAGAACTTGTTTATGAAAATTTAAAATTATATAATTGATTTGTTAAAAATTATAAATCTATAAGACTGATTTTGCATTTATTTCAGTTTTCCGTGTTAGAGGTTTGGAGATACTACTATAACGGTTTAATTTTTTGTTTCCCAAACTAACACTCCACTACTAATCTCAAACACTGGACTAAAATTTAAATTTTATAATATCCATTTTGTACTGCTTTCATTATAGCCAACATTTCTTTTCATGGTCAACTGAATTTTTTAACCATAGTATTATTTTGTGTATACTCCTTCTAACCCTTAAAAGTTGCAAAATTTTAATTTTCAAGCTTATTACAACACGAATTTTATTTTATTTTTTAAAGAAATGACTTTCATTCTATACCATACGGGTATTCTCGAGAAACAACTAAAAAGGAGGAACTGGTTCCCAATCGAATCTATCTAACTGCTCTGAACAATAATGAGCAAGATAATGAGCAGCACCATTAAAGTGAAGTAAAAAAAAAAGAAAAAAAAAAAGGTGTCTAGAAAGCAAACAAAATCAAAAGTCCTTAAAGAAAGACATTAAAAAATGAGTAAATTATACCATCTATACCTAAACTATAACCCGTATTGCAAATCTATACCTGAACAAATTTTTATTGCAAAAGTGACTCTAAAGTATGAGTATATTGCAAATCTATACATGCGAGTTAACTTCCGTTAAAGTTTAATGGAAATTGTGATTAAAATGTTTAATTTGACCCTAGGATTTTTTAAAATGTCCTAAACATTCCTCTAACTTTATAATTTTACCTTTTGAGTTATTATTTCTAATTACGTGTATATTATTTTAAATAATCTTTCAGAATCATGTATATAAATTATAAATTGAGTCTAAAATATCCAAAAAAATATCAAATGAAAACAAAAGGTTATAACTATATTAATAATAATATTTTAAAAAATTATATTTTTTATTGCGAGAAAAATAGTAATTATCAAAAGAAAAATGTAATGATGAATAGTTATTTTCTAAAAAATCTACAATATCTATTTTGTAATTATTTAGGTAATGTACAAAATCTTCCACAATGAAAGATTTTTTTTTTGGAAAATTAGTATTGTTCATTCATGCATTTTATTTTGGTAATTACTATTTTTGCAATAAAAAAAGGTAAATTTAAGTACAAGTATTATTATTGATATTATTTTAAGCACTTTTTTTAATATTTGATAAATTTTTTGTTTTGTTGATATTTTAGACTCAATCTGTAATTGGTATTATTGATTTGGGAAGATTATTTAAAATATTACACACGTAATAAAGAATAATGGCTTAAAATGTAAAATTATAAATCTAGAGGGGTGTTCAACACATTTAAAAAATCCTAAGTGTCAATTTAAGCATTTTAACTGAAATTTTCGCTAAGTTTTAACGGTGTTAAATCGCTGGTATAGATTTGCAACATACTCATATTTTAGAGCCACTTTTGTAATAAAAATTTATTCAGATATAGATTTGCAATATGGACTATAGTTTAGGTGTAGATGTTACAAATTTCTGATTAAAAAATCGAGAGCTAGAGAACAACGATAGAGAGCCACAACAAAATAATAGAGCAAAACTTGAATTGAAAGAGGATATGATACAACACGTGAATATCCGGTGCTAAACTTCTACCACCTAGCCAAAACGCTTCATATATGCTCTCGTTCGCAGCATTCTCAATTAGTACGGAGACAACAATTCACCACCTAAACCATATCAGACGAGCTTAATAATAACGTTTATCCCATGCAGGATGTCATGAATAGTAGATGAATGAAGATCCAAATCTGTACCTGTGTACATAACATCCAAAATCAGTTTTCAGTTTTCCTTTGCAATTTATAAAGTAAAGATGACAAATTATTTGGGACTACGAGTTTTTATTTTTCCTTTGTGATTTATAAAGTAAATATGACAAACTTACTTGGAACCGGAGGAGTTCTAACTGAAATTGAGTTACTGTTTAGTATCATGATAATCTTATATGGTGAGAAACAAGCATTGAAACAAATGAGTAAAGTCTATTTTTAGTTCCTTAATTATAGTGTGTGTCATATTTTGGTCATGCTTTAAGAATTTGTCATATTTTGATCCTAAAGTTAGGTTTTTTGTCCTATTTTAGTCCTTCCGTTATTTTTTAAGTTAAATTTTCTGTTAATTAAGTTGCTTTTATGTAAATACCCCTAAAAATACAATATACTTACACATTTAATGAAACTATAGTCATTATACTTTTAAGGAATGTACAAACAAGTCCCATTTTTTGTTTTCTTCTCCAATCTTCAAATCCATCATCTCGCCTCCGTCCTTCTCGCTGGAATCCTTCTCACCACCCTCCATCTCAACC
>JBBYHH010520037.1:0-11003 GCA_038382905.1 Daphne laureola
CAAATTTCATACTTAGCTTAATTTCACCATACTTTATCACTTTCACCCAAATACTCCAACTTTTCAACCCTTATACAATTCGGCCCAAACTTTACTTTTTGACAAAAATTGTTTTCCTTAACAACTTTTCCAAAGTTACCAATATACTCATTTAAAGTTTATTTTATGATTTAATCAATAAAATAATACTCAAAATTATCCTTTAAGTTTCGGCCTTAGTCCAAAATTTCCATCAAATTAATTTTTCAACTTCCACTTTAACCATTATGTTTTATATCCTCCAAATATAAACATACCACATGATTTTCATCAATATTTCCAATATTCATTATCATAAACATGCTTAATAAATTTGGCCAGCCCCTCTATTTTTCATCCATGGTTATTTCAACAAACTTCCAAGAACAAACATGCTTCAAATCCATCAAATAACAAGATTAAACCATCTTTCTCTTTCCTTAACCCTAATTAGGATTTAATCACAAACACTAATCAAAATTAATTATTTCTTCTCCAAATTTCAAACATAGTTTTAGGAGTTCTTCAACATCACTAAAACACTTTCACTATAATTTTTCTCAACAAAAATACACATAAAATATTACATGGTATTTTTGGCCTCTTTTGTAAATCACCATCCAAAATAATTTTCAACATATTCCAAGTAATAAACTTGCTCCAAATATAACCAAGAACAATATTCAAGCATCACAATAACTTTCTAACATGCTTTGAATTTATTCTACCATCAAACTTCACATAAACATACTTTTTTCTTCATAATCTCAACAATAACATTAAAGTTTACCTTTTAAGCTATGATCCAAGTATTAGTTGTGAGCTTTCCTTCCCCAAATTTCCTTGTGATTTTTGGCCAACTATTGAAATAAATGAAGATGTTCTTAGAAAATCTCAACACTTTATTTCACTTAAGAATAACCATCAGAAAACTCACCTAATGATTTCTCTTGAACTTTCCTTGATGAACTTTGAAAAAATACTCCTCCAAGACTCCTTGAACTTTCGGTTGAGCTTAGAAAATGAGAGAGAGGCATTATCTCCCATCTAACAAGGTTTGGTTCATGAAGAAATGGTTATGAAATAAGCTTACCTAGAACCTCTTGAACACTTGATGATTTTCGGTTTTGGAAGAGAGCTCCTTGTACCTTCTTGCTCCTTGAACTTACACCACTTGAAGCTTCGAGAATGGTAGAGATGATGAAGCAAGAAAGAAGGAAGAATGGAAGCAAATCTCCTTGGAAATGGAGGGTGAGGCCGACGGTTTTGCAATGGGGGGAGGGAGAGCTTTTCTTGCTAAGTGTTTGCTTGAAATGAGATAGATTAGAAAGTGAATGGTGAGGGGAAAGGGAGAGGGCCGGTTAAGGGAAGAGAGAGGGGAGAGAAGTGATTATTTAGGTTATTAGTTTATTAGGTAGCTTTTTTAGAGTAGGGAACCATGAGAGAAATTTTAGAGAATACTTTTTAGGGTATTAAATGCAAGAGAGAAGGTAGACTAACCTAGATAAAGGCTATTAGCCACCTCTAAATCGGCTGAACATTAATTAAGATTAATGAGCATTTTTCGTCTAATTTTTCATAACGACCATTTTGTCCTCCGAAACCGCAAATTGTTAAAATGTTCCAAACCTCCCGGAACATCTTAAAACACTTAAATCTCGTTGAATCGAGGTAAATATAATCCCGGAATATCAAAATTATTATTAAACATGTCCACTTCTCCGAACCGACCATTTTACCTTCCAAGGTCAATTCTTGATAAAATGACCCGGGATTCACGAAACCTTATAAAAATGTGAAATCCCATAGAATGGACCTCAGATTAATTCCCGGAGTATGAGAATTATTAGAAAACGTGTGCTTACACGTTTAAAACCGAGTCCCGGTAATTGCAGATTTTGACTGTCGGGTAATTTTTTCCGGAAAATCACTATTTATCGGAGGTGACTGTAACATCTGGTGTCCCTTTGTGATGGAGACTTGGAAGAGGATTCACTCATGGTGTCAACTCGATCCGTTCCTTGGCCTTGATGTTCCGGACCTGCTCGTGACTTCGTCTTTGTCTGGCTGCTCATATAATGAGAATATGGGGTGGCTTGCAATACATGCGGTGACAATATGGTACATTTGGAAGAAGAGAAATGAAATTGCTCACGGTGGGGCGCAACACAATCCTTTGCAGACACTAGATTCTATTCAATATTTCTCGTATACTTAGAATCGTTGGAATAATTGTAAGCTAATTTGAGAGGAATGACTGTTAAATCTTTTTGCAGCCATTCACAACTGCAAGTAGCTTCACAACTGCAAGTAGCTACGCTGAACCTGCTACTTTGCTTTTTGTAACTTCTTGGTTACTATTTCCAACTTGGAGACTGTAACCTCTTTTAACATTTTGCCATTAAAAAAAAAAAGATAATCTATTATGGTGAATGTATGGTCTGCAATGTACAATGTACAGAACCTTTCTTCTGGAGGGCGTGCTTGGTAAGGTCCTTATAAGCCAGGAAGGTGTTGGAAACCATCCTCTACACGACAATTTGGGGAGTGTGGCGAGCTAGGAATAAGTTTGTGGAGAACGGCGATGGAGTGGGCTGGAGGATTACTAATTACTCCACAATTAAAGAAAATAGTTTACTAGTATAATTAAAAAAAAAAAAAAAAAATCTATACTTCACAATTTATCCCGGATTGGTCACTAAACTATTTTCTTTCCTGAAAACCCACTGATCTGTATCATTACCCTGTAAATTTATGATAATTAGTGAGTTTTACCATGTAAAATAGCGATAGTAGCTGAAGTGAGATATGCAATTTGATGACTTTCTGATACAATTAGTTCAATCATCCCAGAAAGGAGTAGAAAAGTTAACTCACAGAAGCTGATAACGGTAACTATCCACGGATTCACACAAACATTCACACTCCCTCTGCACATTTCGATGAGCACATGTCAAAGAATTGGTCACCTTTCAAAATGCTGCAAACCCAGAAAGCTACTGCTTTGAGAACAATCGTCCTTCGGAGCGCAGAAAGTTGTTTGCTTTGTGGGTAACACCCTCTCTCCATATTCATCAGTCCGTATCTTGAGACCACAAGCATTGCAAAAGCATTCCAGATCAGATTCCTGTTAAACAACTACCAGAATCAAAATGTGAATGACAACATAACTTGAGACTTCTGCTTGTTAGAGGTAATCAGATGTAGTACCGCCAACAACAACAGTTTAGACAAGCGCGATAACGGATAAGGATGAAGCTTGTAGCAGCAATCATTTATGCATGAAACTGCACGTGCTCGAACCTTCACGGTGGCCAAAGAGAAGAATTATCAGACAACTACATGAACAGCAAGTGTCTACTACTCATATTCACATAGGAGTATTTGGCATTCTAGATCACGTATGATGAAATGTCGGTGATAAACGAAGAGGAGATGGATAAATTACCTTATTGATTGAGGGCTCGATTATGCAGTATTGAAGATAAGACGCCTCAGAAACTGTAGTCCTGAAGAAACATGCATAGTTTCCTATTGAGAAGCATCTGTAATGTTCAAAATGTTATTTCATTTTTCCTAGGATACAGTAGTAATATAAATCCAAATTAGTGAGTATAAACAAATATTTGTTCAAACGGGAAAACTTTTTTGCATCGAAGTTCAAGAAAGAGGTTACCGATAAATTTTCCGAGCAACACAAATTTCTTTTGACTTGCGCATTAGAGAGGGAAGATGTCGGAACCACAAAGAAAGTGACTCTCCCTGCAGATCCAAAATTGTAGTCCAGAATAAGAGCTGCCAGAAAATAAGAAACACAGTAATAAAAGCAGTATCTGGACCCACCGACAAATGGCTCTTAGAATCAAGATGAAGAAGCACATAAAAAGATTGGAATTCAGCTTCATTCTTATATACAGGGTTTCCATCATGATGTGTCTCATATAGATTATACAAAGATATTAAAGTTTTCATAAGCTGCTCCATATTGAGGTGCTGCAATGAAGAAACACTTGAGCTTGAACTTGAACATCTGCGAAGCCTAAGTTGAGATACAATATGGAACTTTACCTGTATAAGTCATCACATCTCAGAATCACTTTTACTGATTATAAACAACTTCAATACAAAGGGAAAAAGTCCAGACTAAGTGTCTAACTCCTAATTAATCAAACCAGTATCACGGAAAGTTGTAAACAAAAAAAACAAAACCCTAACACCCAAAAAATTGTAACTCTTCTTTTTCACACAATCTATCTCAGTACCCACAGCTCATGCATCCGAAAGAGAAACAACTTCATTCACGTTTTGGCCACTTGTGTTGTATCTGAGAACTACTGTCAACTATAAGGAAAATGTGATTTCTCAATGACATAACTGCAGCAATTTGAAGTCTTAACTATAACATTATGTCGAAGTCTTAGCTATAACAATATGTTTAGTCTCTCACATTTATGGTCTTTGTATTCAGAGATATGTAGCTAAATCTTAAAAATTAAAAAATTAATAAAATAAAATAATAATAATAATAATAATAATAATAATAATAATAATAATAATAATAATAAAATAAATGAATAAAGAGAGATATGTAGCTAAATGGATTAGGAGCTTATTTAGAGTTGACTTTTGTAGAAGTTAGGAAGTACATGTGCACTCTTACTACATATTTAAAAAAAAAAAATCTAGAATGGCTAGGATCATTTCTGGGGTGGAATTAAAAGTTAAAACCTTTTGAAATGTGTCAACTCAAAACTTAAAAGGGTTCAGTCAGGGTTCAAGGCCACTGCACATTGATCATTAAGTACATTTAAAGAAACCTTAATATTTGAAGTATTTGGAGCATTGTCAGAAAATCAGATACACAAAGCTTCCTCTCCATTGGGGCATTGATATAAAACAATGAGAAAGGCTACAAATCTTTTTGTTAAAATATGTTGGACCTGCCCTTGACAGTAATGGCTCAAGATGAACTGAGCTCTTATCTCAAATTATACATTTTGAAGCTAGGTATAATCAGATCCGAACCATGTGGACCCATAAAGAGTCCTCTCCAACTAGCTCAAGGTTACAAGGTAGCCTTTAAACTGCGATTTAGGTTGTAAATTTCTCTCTGACCAGAATTAAACCAGATTTTATCCCCTAGATCCACAACCCAAATAGCAAATGACTTTGTTCATGAGAGATTGTACTCCCTTTGTCCTTGAAAAATTGTCTACTTTATATTCTGCATTGTCCAGAAGAAAAACTTCTTTGTCACTTAAAAGGAAATTTTACTACTCAAGTTACTTAGATACCCTTAGCTTTCCTTCCCCATAAATGGGTCCACAAACAATCTATTCAATCTTCATTCCACAAAGGGGCAAAATCAGGAAAACACCTACAATGTACCATTATCCTTAAGCCTCTGCACCAAAATAAATAGTACTCCTTCCATCCTAGCGAATGTGATACATTCAACTGGGCACGGAGATTAATAAATTAAGCAGCTTTTTGGAGTGGGAATAGAAAATGAGGTTAATAAAGTAAAGTTAAAGAAAAAAGGTTTCATTTTTAGGAAACGTGTCAATTTTGTTGGGACAACCCAAAAAGGAAAATGTATCGGTTTTGCTGGGACGGAGGTGAGTAGTATAATTATTTGAGGAGTGAGGGAGTATCATTGAAGACACTATGAGAGCCAATTAGAAGACATGTTAGCAAAATTTCACATGTATTTCCTGTCAAATCACTTAGTCTAGGATCTTTGCTTACTGCCCTTTTCTTTCACACAATATAGATGAGACGATACAAGGAAGCACTCTAATAGTCTGGAGCTACTCAAAGAAGTTCAAGAAGTGCCTAGACAGTTTCCTGAACAAAAAATATAGACAGCAAATACATTAGTTACTAGAGGTTCATCATTACTTGTTTCTATCATTGCATATTCTATGCCTACGATCCAAAATGAAATTAAAAGGCCTCCTAGACCACCTAGCTTGACTTTCTGTGTATAGTCTGGGAAACTAGGAGCTTGTGAGTGAAACTACCATTCACTAACTGAGTCCAGATTATAAGTGACAGTAGATGATCGTAAATGAAAATCCAATGGATCAAAAGTTAAAAGTATGTAATACCATACAGGGGCGGACCCAGAAAAAAATTGTTGTGGGGGCAAATTTGAACTATATAAAAGTCTTAAGTGTTTAGTTTCTAAGTTAAGGGGGTGAGAGTAATTTCAGGTATAGTATAAAGATATATGTGTAATAAGTTCTTAGTATTAATTGTGTGGGGGAAAATTACAAAGGTAGGGTTCAAACTTGTTCTGAATATACATATATACCCTAAATTTCAGAAAAGTTCAATGGGGGCAGTTGCCCCCATGCTAGATCCGCCCCTGATACCATAAGACATGTGGATGTATGTACAATATTTACCCAACTCAGAAGTATCAGTATATACATGTATGATAAACATATGCTATTTCGGATAAACAGAAACAAGGGGTTTCAGAGTTTCTAAAGTCTCTCTCTCTAAAATAAAAAATAAAAGAGGAAATATAGCATCATGAGCAAGAGGGTGATGACTTTTTTATTCATAGGACTAAATTTAACTAAAGCTATAAGCCAGTAAAGATATACGGAGTAATATGATAATTAAAGATCATACCATTTCTTCGTACATACGAACGACTTTATGACTAACAAGATTCTGCATGCTTAAATCCTGCCTTATAGACCTCATCCTGTCGAAGATAAAGTCATGAATAACTTCAAAAGGATATTCCACTGAGTCCACCAATTTTAAAAGGTATCGTAATGTGTCTTCCAAAACCGGTAACGGTCGAACATCTGAGGATCGGACATCCTTGATCGATATAGTTCTGCAGAACTAGCAGGATGAGTGGGATTTAAGAAAATGTTTGTTTCACGCAGATGCAATTTTAGACAAAGAAATGATAGATGACATTAGCTGAGAAATCGGAAACATATAGCTCCTGCATTGAAAATTTGAGCATTACATTTAACAGGATATGGGACAAGGAATGGTAACAAGACCTCATAAGACTAATTACCGTATATTTGGACTACCGATAAAAAATACAGCATTAATTGTCCAAAAGAAAACCATGAAATCAATGCCTTCAACCTCAAGTGGTGAGAATCCAAAAATATGCAACCGACATCACATATACATGGCAAAACAGTATGAAACCATGGAATATTGGACTTCACTCCAGCAAAAGCAATGAAACAATATCATAGGAGAAAGCACTTTTCTAAGCTTATGCAAATGCATATAATATGAGCTCCAAATATTAGCGCACAAAAGACTATAGAGATATGTATCAAAGTTATAAGCAAATAACAAAAGAAATCAGGTTTTCGAATTTAATTTAAAGAAAGAAAAGAAAACAGATATAAGAATGAGGAACGATGAAACTTGAAACTGATGTGAAACATGTATTGCAAATGTCAAAGATGCAAGCCCCATGTTTTACATAGTTTCTAACAACCCAAGCAAATCTATGCAGGGATAACTGGAAAAGAAGTTTTAAGAACCCTATAGAAAGGGAAACAATTATTTTAACATCTTGCCACGTTCACAGACGAAAACATAGGTTATGAAGGAGAAAACCTAAGGCCTGCGTACATGTAAAACATATTTTTCAAAAGATTCCCCAATGTTCTGGTTCTGCCTACGGATTTCGTATAAGATTTTAGAACAGAACTTAAAATAAATGTAGCATTGGACATAAAAAGTTTGAATTTGAACTTTAAAGGATGATGAACATGAAAATTTAAAGGCATGTGGAAAATATAAGTCAAGCAGCTAGGAGGGGTCAGGTCGGATCGATAGGAGAAGACTTAGTTCATGAGTCCAAGAAACAAGAACCATAGTCATAAACCTGCCAGCTCTGTTACGCAAAACAAAACCACTTCCAAAAAAAATCTGATTTTGTTTACTCAGATGATGCCTTACTTTTTTAACAGCTAAGTCAGGTGAAGTCTTCTTGGGATCTCCATTTAGTCTCTCAAAGACTGCAAGGTCACGGAGTCGGGAGCGTTGAACCCTTTCTCCCTCTGCAATTAAATGAAAGAAGAACTAGAATAAAATTCTTTTGAGAAAGCCCCTGTTAAAATTTCTTTAAATACTTCATTAAAAATGCAGCTCAAAGTATAAGCATGACTTAAGCAGTAGAAATTCAATTAAAAATTATATAAAATCAAAAGACACATACTATAAATCATCTAGACAAAGCAATCAAAGGAGAGAAACAAATCATAACGCTAGTGAAAGAAATTGATCAAAGAGAAATAAGAAGAAACATACCAGAACACATGAAAGGGCAGGTTCCAACAATTGCAGCAGTGTCCTTGTTCCTGACGCTGAAATTAATCTTATACAGGTCAGAAAAGCTAATCTAAACAATCTCCGTGCATTTGCCAATTCCAAATTTAGTACAGCAGTAGCACAGAATCCAGAATCAACTTACCTGCCCTCTGCCATGGGTAATCAAGATTCCCGAGCCAACTTCCAGAGAGATCGCTGTTGTCTCAGTTACGTTAATGCGGCCGCCACTCAGCTTGTTTTTACTGGGTATGTAGAGAACGGAACTGTGTTGCGTAACATTACCTTCGGCCAGGAGAAGTAGAAGGTGGTGAGGAGAGTTGAAAAGTGATTCCAGCTGGTCAAAGGTCTAGCTAAGGACCTAGAGTTTCAGAGAAGAGGAATTCGCGACGGGCGGCAGCGAAGTCTTCTCCGCCGGCCTCCAATCAACGGCGAAGCTGATCCGAGCCGACGCAAAAGCATTTAATTTTGTCTTTGGGAAGATGGATCATTTTGTCATTTGGGTATCGGGAACTTTTTAATCATTAATTATTTTATTTTATTTTATTTTTGTTAAATTACTATTAATGTTTAGAAAATGAGATTATTTTGTCACATTCAGTTAAAATTCTTAAAACTAACATGATTTATTGGAGATTGTGTAAGAAAATAAAAAAAATACTTCCTTCAGCTCATAATGATTGTTTCGTTTCATCTTAATATTTCAAGTTACAGTGTTTCACTTAAAATTTTACTAACATAAGTAGTAAAGTAAAATTCAAAAAAATATATTTAAAAAATTTAAGTTATAAATTATGAAAAATATGTGAATCATTTAATTTTACATGTCTATAAATTTATATAAATAAATCTTAAATTAAATACTATAAAAATGATAAATAAAAAAAAAACTACAATCTTTATAAGATAAAAGGAATATGATAACACTAAGTTTATTAATAGGTGATAGAAATGACATTTATGTAAAGATAATATGCATAAATAATGAATAAACTTATGAATTAGTACAATTAAGGAAACTAACTTGTATTTTGTGGAAAGTGAGGATTAGATCAAATTAAATATTACGGAAATAACTCGTAAAAGCTGAAAAAGTAGATGATCTATATTGAAAAGGTTTAGTTATTAAATCGTTCTCTTTGATTCCTATATTCTAATTCGGAACGACTCAGTCCTTAAATTATTTTTATTACAGCAGTTTAGTCCATCGACTCAGTAAATCGGTCACGTAAACGTAACATTCGTGAAAATTTTGTGTTTGGTCAAACCGTCAAGTCTTAGTCAAGCTAACGATCAGACTAATTTTTGGACCAAACTGCCAAACGGATAATAGTTCGAGGATTGAGTCACTCCAAATTAGAGTACATGGACAAAAAAAAAACGATTCAAAATAATACAAGAGAGTAAACAATAATTAAGCCTATTGAAAATAAGTCTTAAAAATCAATTCTGATTCTAAATTGAAATCTGGAAGAAAAAAAATGTACACATCCACCTACCATCAGTTCAGCTACCAAAATTTAGAAAACAAATTCTCATTTTTTCAATTCCTAATATATTTAACAATCTTAATTCATTAATTCATCATCAAAACTTTATAAAATAATATTTTCTTCAAATTTTTCTATTCACATAAATCTCATCTATCAATCAAAAATACTTTTTTAAATTTCTCAATTTTTTTTTCTATTTACAACGAGCTGACCCCTATTCAGAAGTGAAGAGTCTGCGAAACTTGTGATAGATTGAGCAGTGTAAGAAGAGAACGAAAGGTTCAAATCATAGGTGATAAATTCTAAACCAACAAAAAAGAGAGGAAAAATGGAACTTCAAATTTTGAAGAAGTAATTGGAGTCGGAGTAAAAATAAAAGAGAAGGAATAAAAGAAATGCAAAAGGAGACATTATGAAGAAATAAAAAAAAAAGGGAATAAAAATGACAATTAATGTGTGCTACAGAAGGAAGTACATGTGACAAATAAGAAAAAAAATATACTCCCTCGGTCCCGATTTAGTTGCTCACCTGCAGATGGCACGTAAATTAAGAAAAATTTAACTTTTACATTTTGTTCCTCTTTCACCCTTCTTCTTCTCCACCTCTCTCTCTTCCTCTGTTACTCCCTCTGTCCCGAATTAGGAGTAGAGGATTGTTGTATACAAACCTCTTCTGCCACCATTGTCATCTTCCTCAGCCCCCGAACAGCTCGTCCACATCTCCTTCTTCCTAACTATAACCGCCATAGTTGCTACATCCTCCTCTTCTCTTTCCTATGTTCCTAGGTTCCCCTGAATCGACCAAACAGAGCAAAAATAGGGACCTCCGATTTGTCCGAGAAATCCAAAAACATGGACCTCCTCTACTACGTCTGGGTTCCTGGTTTCCAAAAAAAACGCCCTCCTCTGTCACCGTGGAGGATGAATGCTCCGAACGCTCCGATTTGTCTGAGAAATCCAAAAACAGGGGACCGTCCAATGATGCTCACTTGCTTCATCATCTGAGAAATTCCCCATTCAGAACAACTTAGTACACAGTGAAACAAAGAAATCATCTTTCAATATACTGTGAAACAAAGAAATCAAAGGAAAAAAAATCATCATTTTAACAGGAAAGATTTCAGAAACACATTTGTAGTGGGAGAGAGAAAACTATTTTGAAGGAGA
>JBBYHH010520257.1:0-11002 GCA_038382905.1 Daphne laureola
ATGCAAACCAAATACCTTAAAATTTAAAATTAGGGGCCACTCAAAATTGGGGGCCCTAGGCACAAGCCTTATCCGCCTACCTCCAGGGCCGCCCCTGTCCTTATATAACAAGAATCCAAATTTAACTAGGATTTGTTTTCCTGAAAGGTACCGACTTCTCAACACGTACCTTCATGCGGAATATCCGAGAAAAGGAGCCTGCAACCATCGAGCCGCCTGTAAAAGAAATGTCGGGAAAGGAAGCGAAGTCTCCTCAAAAGCTGCTGCCAACAGTAAAGCCTCACGCTCCTATCTTGTCAACCCCTAAGTCTGCTGCTCCTACCACCAAAGGCATACACCACCAGCCCTTAGCACACTCCCAAAAAATCATACCATCTTCATCAAATTCGGCCCATCAAACTGGCCCAAACCCAAAACCACGTTCTACTGGGCCTTCCATCGTCCTATGCAGGCCAACCTCCGACCCCCCTACTCCAACAACCACTCCAGCTTCAAGTCAACTATCAAGTGATTCAGAGATCACAATTTCAGACTCGGAGCTTTATCGCAAAACCAGAACTCGTCACCAAAAATCAATTCCTTCACCCCATAAATCCCCACCACCCCATCCAACCCCCAATCAAAGAACCAAACGCACCATCCGCCACCTCAACCATGAATTCAGAAAAGGAATTGCCCAGCAGCGTACTCCCTCTCCTGTTGTCAGCTCCAACTTTGAAGAATCTCATACCAACATCCTCGCTGGAAAGCTCGACATTCACCTTGAATCAGAAAAAGGTGCGGGGGAGGTGGCTCAGAAGCAGGTTAGTTAATCGCACCAACTAGTTTGAGGGTTTCGAGCCATCTGTCGTTCATCAATGAAATTCATATCTTTTAATGCACGGGGACTGGGCCAAAACTGGAAATGAAAAAGGATACGAGAATTGGTTGGTAAAGACAAAGTGGATTTTGTAGCAATTCAAGAAACTAAACTTGAATCCATGGATGATTTTCTCGCCAGATCATTGTGGGACTCTGATGATTTTCATTTCATAGTCAAGAATTCTTCTGGGAGATCAGGAAGACTATGTTTACTGTGGTCACCTGCCTGTTTTAAATTAAATTCCTCTGTTATTGGTGAAGGTTTCTTAGCTATGCAGGGAGTCTACTTAGCAAATGACCAGGAATTATTGTTGATAAATGTCTATGCTCCTCAGTCAGAGAACGAAAAAACAAGACTTTGGGAAGCCATTTCTGAGATAATATTAAAATTTGGGGGCCTTGTTTGCTGCTTTGGTGATTTCAATGCAGTCAGAAGAAAAGAGGAAAGAAAAGGATCGATCTACAATGCAAGAGAAGCTCAACACTTCAACCAGTTTATTGAATCAACAGAGCTCCAAGAAATCAGATGTGTGGACCGAAATTTACTTGGATCAACAAGTCTGGCACAAAACTCAGCAAGCTGGATCGGGTGCTATGCAATAACTCATTCCTTGAGTCCTGCGCAAACCTTTACTCAAGAACATGCAGCAGATACATCTTGGATCACTTAGCTTTGATGGAGCAAGACAACTCAGTAACCTTTGGCCCTAAACCATTCAGATATTTTAACTCTTGGTTACAGTATCCGGAATTCAAAGAAATCTTCACCTCAGTCTGGAACAATCTTAACATTTGAGGTTGACCAGACTTTGTCTTCAAGCAAAAGCTCAAACTGTTAAAAGCTCATCTAAAGGAATGGAGGAATTCGAATTTGGGATCAGTAGAAGGGAAAATAAACAATCTGCAACAAGATAATGAAAAGTGGGATATTGAAGTAGAGAACCGAGACCTTTCGGAAGATGAATCAAAATTGAGAATGACCTGTTTAGATGATTTAATTCAGCTACAAATGACTCACAAAAGTATGCTAAAGAAAAGGGCAAATATAAAATTGTTAACTATGGAGAGAAATCTGGGAGCCAACTATGTTTATTCATCACTTGAAGAGGCATAAATAGCCTTACAAAGTACTCCAACGGAAAGAAACAGATTACCTGAAGGAAAGACTAAGAAATAGAAAACAAGTACTGCAACGTTTAAAATCAGATCTTCTCCTGATACTCAGGAGATACTCACGAAACAGACTTTAGACTAACTCAAAATAACATTAACAAAAATGGGCTGCTGAACGCAACGAAAATACAAGAATCTTCCATGCCGTAATCAAGAAGAGATAAAAAAATTAATACAATTAGAGGTTTGACGATCAACGGGGAATGGACAGAAGATCATAACACACTCAAAAGAGTAGTTGCCTCCTACTTCCAAAATCTGTTCAGTGAACCTTGTCCCAGAAGACCGAAGTTTTCTAGTACAAAATTCAAAATGCTCTCCTCATCTGACCAACAAAAACTCTCTGCCCCATTCTCTGCACAGGAAATCAAAGCGACGGTATGGGACTGTGGAGGGGATAAATCCCTAGGACCAGATGGTATGACATTCTCAGTTATCAAAGAGATATGGGAAGTTATTGGTACATATCTCATTAAAGTTATCAAGACTTTTGAAGCCACTTGTCACTTGGGTAAATGATGCAATCCTTCCTTTCTTGCCCTTGTCCCAAAGACAAAAGATTCGACCAACTTGAAAGACTTCAAACCCATCAGTCTAATCGGTTGCCAGTACAAAGTCATTGCCAAGATTCTAGCAAACCGCCTTCAAACGGTTATCTCCTCCCTAATCAATGAACCTCAGTCTGGCTTCCTAAAGGGAAGACAAATTCTGGATGGTGTGTTAGTTGCAAATGAAGTAGCCCGCTTCGCAAAGAAAACCAAGAGAAAAACCATGATTTTCAAATTTGACTTTTAGAAGGCATTCGATACGGTCAGCTGTATTTATCTCTTCTCTGTCATGAGCCAAATGAATTTCTACGAGAAATGGATGAGATGGATTCGGGCATGTCTTTCCTCAGCTACAGTTTCAGTCCTTGTGAATGGTTCACCCTCAGTGGAATTCCAAATGGAGAGGGGGTTGCGGCAAGGTGACCCACTCTCCCCCTTCCTCTTTCTCATGGAAGCAAAAGGACTTAAAGTGCTAATGGAGGAAGCCAAGGAAAAGGGTTATTATACTGCATTGGATATTGGAAGACCAACTGTCGGCATCTCTCACCTCCAATATGCGGACGATGTCATATTCTTTGGGCCATGGCAAAATTCAAACATCAGAAACTTGTTGAGAATCCTCAAATGCTACAACAAAATTTCGGGTTTGAACATCAATCTGGAAAAAAACACTTTATATGGGATCGGGGTCCCTCTTGATGATCTCCAGAACACGGCAGCACACTTTGGTTGCTCATCAGGTACCCTCCCCTTCATCTACAGCTCGGTCTCCCAGTCGGAGCTAGTATGTCTAGAACAAAGTCTTGGGAGAAAGTGGAGGAAAAATTCAAGATCAAGTTATCCAGATGGAACGCCAAGAACATTTCTGCAGGAGGTCGGCTAACTGTTATGAATTTTGTCTTGTCTGCTCTGCCTCTGTTTTTCTTCTCTGTGTTTCGTGCCCCTGCGAGAGTGACCAAAACACTTGAGAGTCTTCGTGCAAAATTCTTCTGGGGTGGGAGTGAGGATTTTAATGGTATTTATTGGGTAGCTTGGGACAAGATTCTAAGAAGAAAAGAGGTGGGTGTTTTGGGGGTCGGAAGCTTAAAACATAAAAACTGGGCTTTACTGGGTAAGTGGTGGTGGAGTTTTAAGAAGAAAAAACAGCATTATGGGTTAAGGTTATCAAGGCTTGTCACGACGAAGAGGGGTGTCTGGAATCAAAAAGGGAAATTTCGGGAGGAGTGTAGGGGGACATAATCCAAGTAGGGAGGGAGATTTCAGAGACTGGAGTAGATTTTGCTCATTCTTTCTATAAAAGGGTCGGGAACGGGGTAAACACTTTTTTATGGAAAGAGAGGTGGGCGGGGGAGGCCACCCTCGACACTTTATTCCCTAGATTGTCGAAGTTAGAGACTTTTTCAGATTGTCTAGTGGCGGATAGGGGGATTTGGGGTGACAGGACTTGGAAATGGCGATGGAGTTAGAGAAGAGAGCCAAGGGGGAGGGAGTTGGGAGAACTCCTAGACCTAGAATTTTTTTTTAACTAACATTGTCTTATCTGCAGATCGCAATGACTCTTGGAGCTGGTCTCTACACCCGTCAGAGAAGTATACGGTATCCGCTCTTTCGAGTATCATTGAAGCTGCCCCGAGGTTCACTACCAGCCGCCAAGATACCATCACTTGGTTCCCGTGGGTGCCAAAAAAGGTGTTCATCTACTGTTGGCATGCAATCCAAGACCGTCTACCCACCATCCAACAACTATTGATTCGTAATGTTCCAATTCAACAAGTCGGCTGCTCTCGTTGTGTTTCTCCGTTAGAAACTCTTGATCATGTTGTTATCTGGTGCCCTTTCACCTTGGATGTTTGGAAGCAGGTTCACTCGTGGTGTCACCTTAATCAATTCCGCGGATCCAACATTGCTGACCTCTTCAACGCCAACAACGGTTCCATCAGAGCATAAACACAAATCCAAGGTTGGCAGGCAATTCGCTACATCTCGATTTGGAGTCTTTGGAAGGAAAGAAATGCGGTAGTTCATGCCAATAGGAGCTCCTCCTCCTCCTCCATACAAGTCTTCGAGTCCATCCAATTTCTTTCTTTCCTCTAGATTTCAAACAGATGAAAATTCAAGAAATTGTCTTGGTGCGAATGGGTTATTCATCCATTAGCTGCAATTAGCAACAACAGCTAACCATCCTATTTTGTACAAATTCTTAATCTTTTGACCTCCTCCTCTACTTTAGAGGGAGTCACTGTATTATTTAATCTTTCAGTGACTCTTTAAAAAAAAAAAATCAATACAAATAGAGAGATTATATTCTAATAAATATTTTTACCAAATTGATGGGAAAAGTAATTGGAATAAGGATGATATGGTAAACCAAGTCAACCAATGGTAAGGGATATACAACCTCTGTTTGTTTCACTTCATCTGTAAATTGTAAAGGAAAACTGAATAATAAACTATGCACAACCGTAGTCTTTCGAGAGAAGAAAATTACCGCTACGAATAAACCATGATATATACAGATAATTTAAAACATGTTAAAGTTCCCCTGGATCTATAATACATGATCACACAAAAATTCATATAAATCTTATAAACAAAACACCTTTATACACGAAAAAAGGAAATTAAAAAAGTTGGGTTTGACAATATCTTTTTAAAAGTAGTTTTTAAGTTTTAAAATATTATTTACGGTTAGTTTTTTATGATTAGTTATAGCTGTTTGATATTGACTATTAAAGAATTTATAATAATGATAACTATTTTTAAGTTAAATGGTAACCAACATAATAAAAAAAAAAACTATTTTAACTAGTGACTTTAACATCCTCACCACATCAATACTAGCTATTAGCTATTTTGACTAATAAATTTAACATGGATAAATTTTATCTTTTCACTTCCAAATTTAGAGAGCATAATAGCAAAAACTATTATGATTAATGTAATAACTAGCATTGCTGGATTAGATTGTTTTTCATTTTTACTAATTATATTTAACTTAAAAATTTTATAACTATCATTATTATAAATGCTTTAAA
Organism: Daphne laureola; assembly: GCA_038382905.1. Taxonomy (NCBI): domain Eukaryota; kingdom Viridiplantae; phylum Streptophyta; class Magnoliopsida; order Malvales; family Thymelaeaceae; genus Daphne; species Daphne laureola. Next base: position 5,618 of record JBBYHH010520257.1, read on the forward strand.
AAATTATCCAAAACATTAGAATTATTTAAAATAGTTATTCTCAAACACAAAATCTAGATAAAAAATGAGAATAAAAACCAAACAATCATGACTCCCTCCTTTTATCCGGACTGGGACCAACAACCCAAGAAACAACATAACGTATAATAAATATCTCATACAATACACGTTGAAAAATGTATTTAGTTATCATTAGAATCTTTTCTCTCCGCACTTTGTGTTGTGGGTTTTGGATCTAATATATTAGTGGGAAAAAAATGTACAAGAAATTGAGGTTATTGAATGACGAAAAATATATAATATGAAATATTTTAGGGGTATTAAAAAACTGAAATTTTTGCACCCAATTGAAAGTTGAAAACATAAATAGGAAAAAATAAATGAAATAATAACATGAGTTTGAAAAAAAAAAAACAAGAACTATAACAATTAATGTCTAACATTCATCAAGTTCAAATGTACTAACTTGTGTGAGATAGCATCCAACATTCATATATGGAGCATATATGGGATTATACATATTAGGAAAGTAATTATGAATAATGTTCAATTTAACCTGTAGTTCACTACGTACGTAGTTTTACCGACCCTCATAACGAATTTGGTAAGTGGTAGCCCCACTATAAATAAAATACTCTTTCCGTCCATTAAAAATTGTTTCGATAATTTTACAGTATTTAACTCATAATTTTTTTTATGAATGTTTATACATTAAAAATAAAATATTTCATATATATATATATATATATATATATATCATAATTTGATATCTAAATTTTATAAATATATTTTTTCTGAATTTTTTTTAATTATTTATTTTTATTAAAATTTGAGTCAAATATTAAACTTTAAAACAGCAAAATTAAATGGATCAATCTTAGATGGACGGAGGGAGTACCATTTAGTGGCATATGCTTGTGTACCACTAGATAAATATTATAGTGGCCGAAGAAAATGCCAGAAAAAAATTATGAACACTTAGTGACCCATATCATTAATTACCACAATATGACATATTCTTAGTGACATATAATGAATTAATGTGACAATAGATTTAATATTTTAATATTTTAATTTTTCCTAAACGACACTAAAAGTGAAGTAAAAAGAAAAAAAATGAAAAAGAAAAAGAAAAGGAAGAAATCTCGGGAAGAAAGAAAAGGAAGAAAACAATAGCGGCTAATGCCGTCGCGTCTCATTTTGATCTGTTGTCCGAGATCTTGGTTCCTCTTCCACCAAAGTCTGCTCAAGTTCAAAAGGGTTTGCCGTCACTGCTCAAGTTCTAACGCCGAACACACTCGACATTACGGTAGACCCTCACCGAGCAGCCATCGGATCACCTGACCTGTCGATCCTCTCTCATCTCATCTCGCGCCATCGGAGTTCGCCGTTGATTCTCTCGTCGATCCTCTCTCATCTCATCTTCCGCTATTGACATGTCTCTGCGACTTTTTCATTCTCTGTTTTCATGTGTCCATAGGTTCTCCACAGTGAAGTAGATTCTTGGATCAAGACTTACAATGAAGTAGGAGTGAAGACAACTTATTGGGCAATTTATTGGAATCTTCTCTAGTTAATTTCAAGTGCAGACTTCTCCAAACAATTATCATATTTATAGATCATTGGATCAAGACTAATTAGAATTATTATGATGTTTCCTAACAAAACATGTACTTTATGGTTTACTTTCTTGGATAATTGTATTTTGTACTTTTAAGTATTATATGAAATGAAACTAAAAAAAAAAAAAAATCAGATTAGTTTTTTTGTTTTCACATAATTTAATTAAGTACATGAAAAATAAAAGTGAAATAAATTTAAAAATGAAAAATTAAAATAATTTTTTGCTATTGTGGCACATAATTTAATGTCATAACAGGTTTTAGTGGCAGAAGTTTCATACCATAAATAGGTGAGAGTCGATAATCAAATGAACTATTTTTAATGATATAATAGGTGTGTCAATCAATAGTTTGAGTATTTTGTGGCATATAAGTATGTGCCACTAAATCCAGAAAGTTCTACAACAACACACTTATTAAACGTCACTGAATGGTTTTAGCATCAGGGTTTCGAGTAGTGTTTATTTTGTGTGTCACTGTTTTCCGAAATGGTTTATAGTGACACTTACTGTACTTTAGTGGCACATATCATATGCTACTAAATGATATTTTATTTGTATTTGGATGATTTTCTAGTTAATCCAAGCAATATGGAGTAATTAATTAACATTCATACACACTCATTACCAATTTAAGCATGGCTACCGAGACTATATTGAAGGCTAACACAAGTATGGGTATATAACTAGTATTTTTCTCTTGAGATAATAAGTTGAGCAAAAGAATGTATAATTTAGCTAAAAGGACACACTTGCAAATAAAACCCCTACTGGCCGAGACTACTAGCTATATAAACACTAAATGCAATTTGTCAATTAGATCAAAATTATCTAAGATTAATGGTTAAGGCTTGTTCAACTTTAGATAGTTACTGACCTCATTCATTTTAATAAGACAAAGACCTAAACATATGCCTCTGCCTAACCTTTACGGTTTGACTTAGCAACATGATGAATAGGAATTTACTAACTAACTAGTATTTATGGCCGGAGCTTTTCTGCGGGTTTGGGATTCAAGTAAAAATATTATTTATGAATTAATTTTTATTCATAATGATACACTCTTTATTTTTAAAAATTGTAGAGTTTGACTTTCATATTCTGAGTATAGTGTCTAACTTAAATTATCACTAAGATAAATAAGATAAATAATGAAAATAAATAAATAAATAAATAAATAAATAAAAACACTTAAAAAAAAGTGTACTTTAAATTGTGATATGTATATGAATTATTAAATTTCATATGTCTAGATATTGATGAAAAAATCGTAGATTAAATATTGTTAAACCAATAAAATAAAGTGTTCAGTTTTTTTAAAATGGAGGCCATATAACCAAAGAGACAAATATAATTACTTTATTAATTTGAATGGCTAACTTACAATGTTCATCAGATTTTTATACATATTTTTTTAAAGGATTTGTTTAACAACAAATATATTCATAAACTACATATACTAAATTAATGTCTGTAAAAAAAATTGAAAAATAACTTATAATGTTAAAAAGGAGAGTTAATGTGCCCCTTTCAAAGTTATAAATTGAATATAATGGAACACGAACGAAGGTGTCATACGTAAAAATAATCAGGGTTTATACATAAGGAAAAATATACTCCCTCTGTACTTCATTAATACATATATTTAACTTTCATATTTTAAAGTTCAGTATTTAACCAAAAAAATTACAAAGATAGATAATGAAAAAAAAAACATAAAAAAATACGCTTTTCATACAAAAAAGAATGCTCCATTTCACTTTTTATGTTGTGTTTAACCTAAATTATTGCTATGAAAAATTATTCTAAAAAAGTTAAAATAAATATATTTATAAATTGCAAATATTTGTTTATCATTTTCATATACATTTTTTCATTTTCAATGTCAAAAGATCGAAGAAAAAAAAAATAATAAATTAAATATTTAAAACGAAACACAACATTTTTTTTAGGACAAATGGAGTGTTTAGAAAAAAAAATATACTTCAAGTTATGATATGGAAAAAAAAAATTTAACTTAAAATGCCTAAAGACTTACGAAGAAAATCATAAATTAAATATTATAAAATAATAAAAACAAATGAATGTATTAATGGAGTTCAGAGGGAGTATATGGAAAGGGAGAAACTGAGACACAAAGAGTAATCGATGACATAATTGTAACACAAATGAACAATTGGGCTCGTTAAGTTTATAGGGTTTTATAAATAAATTAAAAAAAAAATAAAAGAGGGGGCACGAGGTTTTTTCAAAACATTTTAAAAAGTTCAAGGACATTACTTTAATTTCGGAAAACAGAAGAGGAATAAGTTTTTTCGGTTTGTTAGGTCACTGACGAAACTGTTATTTAATGTTTTAGCCCCCGTAGTTTCAGAAGTACAATTACAGACACTTTTAGTGAGAGAAATTAGTAAGATGTACCTGTAACACAGTAAAACCTATGTACCTAAACCTCTAAATATTATAAAAGGAAGAACCATTGCTGGGTTCACCCATGTACTGTTGTAAGAACAGTGAATTTGGTCTATTTGGTTAGTATATATATATAACTAGCTTAAATATCCGCCGATGATATGGGTATTGATGACACGAGTATTGATTAGATGCATACCAATTTTATATAAAAATAAATCATCAACAATTACATAACTTGAGGAAACACGAATGAAGTTTACATTTTCAATCTATAATATTTTAATTTCATCTTTCTCTAAATATAAGGCAACATTTTATATGAAAATCATAAATCAATATTTGTAATTTTTATTTTAAAGAAATTACGGACTATCGATTTCTTTACAATAAAAAAATTAAGTCAAACACAATAATCTTATAATTTTAGTGACAGAGAATACTAAACTTCATAGTAAACACATACCACAAAAGCCAAAGTAACGTCATCATCAACAGTTTTGATGTACATCTTTATATTACCATAGTAATGTCATCATCAACAGTTTTGACATACTTCTCTATGTTAATCAATTTCGCTCAACTAAATGAGAATCCTGTTAACAGTTGAAAACTGAATGAAAATCTGATGCTAAGTGAACATTTGCAAGACCAAGTGTGAGGCTCACAATAACAAACCTACTTTCTCGGAGTTGAGAGATAAATACTAAGCCACAAGATTCTTGATTACTCACAAAAGTTTCTCACGCTACCAACAATTGTTATACTGAGTTTTTGTAGCAGTTGCACATGTGAGAAAAAATAATCAAAAGCAGTATCCAACAGTGTGGCAATAAGTCAGTCTCAAATAATAAACTTACATATAATTTCAGAAAATCGCTTATAAGTCCTAGGAATCCGGACATGATGTTTAACTTAAAAAAGAGCGTCCTTTTCAGTTCTAACATACACCGGTTGCACACCCTCCCAACCTTATTAATTGGAGTGTCGAGAATGGTGAAAGGAGCCTGCATAGACAAATAATTAGAAGTCACATCCTTTTAATAGAAAATATGCTGAAGCTTTTCTGCAAAATTTCTTTCTTTAGACATTAGTGACAGCTCATTCAAAGATAATGTATCAACCATGAACCATCATCTATTACCTGGTTGTTTAAATTTAGGAACGCTGAGTGCAGACCCTTTGGCCTTGTCTATTGCTCCTTGTCATTTCGCCACCATCAACCCTTTGTCCTCACCACCCCGAATCTCCCGTCTCCATCATCTCCTGACTCTTCTCCAAATCTTCCAACAATCATCGCATTTCAACCACATGGCTTGCATCTCAGGGTGGATTCAACATGTATAAACCTG
>JBBYHH010520368.1:0-11000 GCA_038382905.1 Daphne laureola
CATTGATTTCCTATGAATTGAACATGATTCCAAGTATTAAACTTACTCCTAAACCACCCAAGAACACTAATCTAACATCGATTTCAAGTTACCCTAAAATTGGTTCAAGAACCTTGTGAACCGTAAGTGTAATTCTCTACAATTCTTTGTGTTTTTATGAAGCAAAGCTCTTTATCACCTCATATTCAACATATGTTCAAGCTTACCTCAAGATATTGATGAAGGATTGAAGAGAGATCTTCATCACCAAGAGCTTCAAATTTGGCAATGAGATTAGAGGAAGAGAATGGATTTTTGATGCTTTCTAACTTAATTTCTAGCGAAAACTCACATAAAAACTCAATTACCTTCTTATTTTGGGAAGGAAACAAGAAGATTGGAAGAATAAATTTGTCATCACCCCGTCCATGCACGAACCGGTCGAAGCGGATGCGGGGCTGGAAGGGCGGCAGTGACGGTCACTTTACCTTTCTTTACGCAGTCAGTATGATGGGTTAAATCAATAACCCGGTCACTGGTTCATAATCATTCATACATAACAGTTTCATAGTCTCCAGCTAGACCACTTGTTAGTCAAACATTTATAAAGAATTCCACAAGTGTCTAAATTAAGTTCTGTCAATTTTAATGGAAACTAAACACACAGGGATACAACCACATACAATTTCATAATTTTTTGCACATCCAATTGGTACAGTTTATTCGGCCAAGTTAGCCCAAAAACACAATTTTCTGAAATTCGGAAACACTTCATTTGTTTCCTATAGTTCATACAATTATAACAATGTACAGATAAACTGAGCTCAACTCAGACCAGATACTTCGAAAGGAAGCTGCCTCTAGTAAGCATTCCCCGATAAAGTCAACATGCATCATCAATAATCATGGCATTGAACATACATACATCATCTGTCATTCATCAATTGAGTAACATCGCATACATTTTTCAATAATGATTGTCTATGCTACATGTATAATGCAACCTACATCTACAGAGCCTGATTTACCAATAAAAGCATACACTTTGATCAGGAAGTTGAATCTAATAGATTTCGACATTCGGCACCTGACACTGTTGCTGCTGCCACTACGCATCAAAGATAAGTGTTAACCATCAGTACATATACAATCATTATGTTTCTATAAATCTATGACATAAACAGTATCATCATCTGTGACATTATCTGTAACCTCATCTGTAGCATCATTTTGTTCTCTACTGGGAACTCCCCTAACTGTATATTTCATTAAACAATACTTAGGAGTAATATCAATACCTCAGAATCAGAATACAGTATGGCTAGAAAAAATCTCAATTCGTGGCCCTAGATCCTGATGCTCCTGAAATAGGGAGATATAAGGGGTGAGTTCCGGGGAGAACTCAGTAAGGGGTTAAGTAGAAGTAAAGGGGGAAAATCTTCATTCGTTGCCTGCAATGAAAATGTTAGGATGAAAGTATGCAATATACAATATATATATAATCATGTAAATGATATGCAATGCACAATTTCATTCAATCAATCAATCAAGATGGCCCCCGGTAGTTGTTTCGCAACCCCAAAGCTCTATAGTTGCGCATAGTACTAGCGCGGGGCTTACGGTCCCTGTATTACCGTCATCATCAGGTCTACCGTGGTGATCACGCAGGTCATGACACCGGGACCTGGCACATCATCAGTCATCAGTCATCAATCATCAGGTTCTATGGAATGGTCATGTATAACGTGACTCTGGAACCTGGAACATCAATTATCAGTCATCAATCATCAGTTATCAATCATCACGTCTACCGTGGTAATCACGTAGGTCATGATACCGGGACCTGGCACATCATCATCATTAGGTCTATCATGGTAATCACGCAGGTCGTGATACAGGGACCTGGCACATCAGTGTCAATCGCTATGCGACCGCAGTGCATCATCATCATAGGGAGCTGTAAGTCCCACATCAGTGTACCTGCAAGCCTTTACCCCTACCTTGGAACTAGACTCGGGAATCATCCGGTCCTACCCTCGACCTGTGAGCTAGTTTCAACAAGCCTATATATAGCAGGATGAACCCAATACACATATAAGAAGGTTGAGCCCTTACTTGTGTGTAGCAGTCAGTAAATCTGTCCGTGAGTCCGTACAGTCAGTTCTCTTTCGTTCAAGCGATCCTTGTCAGCTCTGAATAATCGATACATTATGTTAATACTTTAACTTTTTTCCATAATCTATTATTTGGCCCAAATTACTAGCTTGGCCAATTCTTATCCGTTATCCGTGACAATCCGTAGATGAGTAATATATCTCTATCCATGCTTAAACCATTCATTTACAGTGCATTGTCAATCCATTTCAATAGTTCAATCATCCATCAATTTCCCAGAGCTACAACTCTTAGCTCACTAAACCGGTTGGAATCAATCAAAATTCCAAGTATTAATGTTATCCTAAATTCATCAAAGAACAACAATTTAGCTTCAATTTCAGTTTTTCTCAGAATTTCGTGTTTCTCTCTCATGAATCCTAATTTTTGAATTCCTTAATTCATGCTGATTCAGTGATGTAAAATGTGTTTCTACCTCCTAATTAACATAAAAACACGTTTAGCTCTTCATTTGCACCAATTATGGAGGTAATTGATCCACTTTGATTTTGCCCCAATTTCAGAAATCCACCAATCTGTTGTTGTTGTTGCTTGAATCTTGTAATGTTGTTGTTCTTACGTAGAATCTCGCATAAATTCACCATTTTCGCATAAATTCACCATTTTCACGCAATTTGGAGGCTCAGATTCGGATTTAGGGTTGAGAGGGTTTAAGGTTAGAGTGAGAGAGGAGAGAGAGAACGAGGATGAAGAATGAAGAAGAACGATCCGAGCTGCTCTTTAACGAACCAGGGAGTTCCGGCGTGATCCCCGGCGTGGTCCCGACGTCATGATCACGCTGCGGGGATCCTGGCAGGCCAAAACCTAGCAGGCCAAAACCTGGCAGGCCAAAACCTGGCATGTACGGCGTCTTCACGGCGTCTTCCCGACGTGTTCATCACGCCGCGTGACCATCACGCCTCTGTCTCGCCGTCGTCACGCCGCCAATCGAGAAAACCCACCAGTTTTTTTGTCTCCCTTCCTCCCGACGCATTTCCGGCGTCTCCCATCACGTCACGCTTACGCCGTGACCTCTAAAACAGTGCAGCTGCTTCATTTTTTCAAATGTGGTTCCACCATGGTGCCAAGGTGGTTTCTTCATGGCTCTGTAACCCCCGGAGCACCTTTTCCTACCATTCTCATGTTCATAACGATTCCGAATGATTCCGTGTCCGTTCCGACAGAAAATTATGCTTCAAAGCCTCTCGGAACATACCGTTACCTACAGTTAAACCTTAATTAAATCCGTAACATACAATTAACAGAAAATCCTACATTTTCCCGGTAATTCCTGGTCGGTGGTCGTAACACACAAAGCTAGGATTTGAGCCAATTCTATCTACCCATTCTTCCTCTTTTAGATCCGAGTTTATGTGTTCTTCCTAATCCAATAGCAGGTTCATATTAGTGATCAGGCAACAACGAAGACTAGGTGGAGTGGCCAATTAGGGAAGGAGAAATGACAGAAATAAAATGTTAGTTTTGAAGTGTTATGTCAACTAACACCACAAACATTCAAAGGGGAAAATAAAAGATTTCACTAAACTTCATGGGATAATTGCATATTTTTTAAAATGGATGGTACAAACCGAAGATTTCACAAAAACTCAGAGATTTGTTTGTAATTTGCCTAAAAATTAAGCAAGGACTTGAAAGTGAATAATTTGAGTATGAGGAATTGCGCAGAGATTAGCTTCTAGCTTCAGGACTCCTGGTGAAGTTTCTTCTTCCGCAAAGTTAGTTTTATTGCTGGCAGCTCTGCAAAACAATCGCACTTACGCAGTTAGATTTGCAAAACAAGAAGAGCAGACATGGCTGTCGAAGAAAACCCTAGGTCATTGTCAGCGGCGAGTGCTCCTGAAGAAGAGGCCAAATGCTCTAATCCTAACCCTTTGACGGAGGCGGTAGATGAGCCGGAGGAGGGGGAGATCGTCGGCGAAGAGGACGAATCGTCGAAGAAGGAAGCGGTCGCGTACGAGCCGCATCCGCTGGAGCATTCCTGGACCTTTTGGTTCGACAATCCTCAGGCTAAATCGAAGCAAACCCCCTGGGGTAGCTCGATGCGATCCATTTTCACTTTTGCCACCGTCGAGGAGTTTTGGAGGTGCGATTTCTTTGCATTTTACTGGACATGTTTCGCTGTTGCAACGTTTCCTCTGGTTTTTGGCTGGTTGCTTCGGCGCGTGTCTCGTTCTTTACGCATGATTTACCTTTCTTTCTTTTTTTTTGTTTCCTTTTTTTGTTTTTTGTTTTCCTTTTTATTGTAATTTTCTTGAAACTGGAGACGTATATTGTCCTTGCTTCCAAGATTTTTGCAGATTCATGTATGAACTGCGAATCTTATGAGGAGGTGTTCTCTTCTGTTACGATTCACTCATACTGCGAGCAATCTCTTGTTTGTTTTGGTTGCATACGGTTATACACTTTGTTTAAGAATTCTTCCATCTTTGATTTGCTCCATCGGATGTAGCTCAATGGTAATTACTGTAAGGAAAGTTTCTAGGAGAATGGTATCTTCACTTTGGCTTGCGTGGATGAAGTTCATGTGTGATGTTATGGAAATAAGAAGCTTTAGAGCTAACTGCACTAGAGTTCATGAATACTGCTTGGTTTGTTCTAAGCAAACTGGCATTCTTCTTTTCTAGATTTTAGTTTTTCCTTCCTCTTTTCTAGTGTTTCATTCGTTAACCATAGGTCAATAATCTTCTTTATCTGGGATGTGTAAAATTCTAATCATTCCTTTTAGAAGACCTTAAACTGTTCACATGAACTTAATGGAGTTCTCCTAGAACTGTTGCCATTCAGTTCTTCTTAACATGTTATTATCTTTTGTTACTGAATATAAGAATTTTGCTGCAAATTCAGATTTTTTTTTTTAATTCTGGTCAGATTCAGGAGATGTATTTATTGGTATAATATGTACCTAGTCTTTCATCCACTTAGTCAGCCTCTAAATTGATTGATGGGTTTTTACATAACTAGTTGACTGTTTCTTTTACGGACACTGCAGAATGGTGATTATTAGCATTAAAATTAGGAGTTTTGTGTTGCTTTCATTAAATCACTCTATATCTCTACAGTTTGATAGGAACAGGCAGATTAACAGAGTCTCTCCTTGTTTGGCAATTTCTCCGGTTTACCTTTGTTGTTTTTGGTTCTTCATTTTCTCATCTTCTTTTCTCATTGCTTATGGTTTGACTTGCAATTTTAAGCTTGTAGATTTAGAGACTTCCTCTGTAATTTTTGTAGCACAACATATCTTTGTAAATTTCCTTTCACATGTATACCGTCTTTAGTGCAACATTTTGGATAGAGTTCCTTGTGTTTATGCAAATTCTCATTACTCTTTCCATACACAGCCTGTACAATAATGTCCGTGGCCCGAGCAAGTTAGGTATAGGCGCTGACTTCCATTGCTTCAAACATAAAATTGAACCAAAGTGGGAGGACCCTATCTGTGCAAATGGAGGAAAATGGACCATATCAGTTCAGAGAGGAAAGTCAGATAACTACTGGCTATACACGGTATCCTCTAACCTGTGAAATAGATCTGTAGTTTCGAAATTTTGCTTTGGGGTCAAAACTTTCCATGACCTATCTCTGATTTCTGTCTTCACCAGTTGCTGGCTATGATTGGAGAGCAATTTAATCATGGTGATGAAATTTGTGGTGCTGTTGTCAGTGTGAGGGCCAAGCAAGATAAAGTAGCATTGTGGACAAAGAATGCTTCCAATGAAACTGCTCAGGTGAGTTTTGCTGCAGAACAAGTGAGCTTTTGTCTATAAACTTTGAAACATTATGTGTTGTTTGGTAAGATTGCGAAACTTTAAACTCAAAAACAGGTTGTATTTTACTGGCTCCATCCATTTCGTTTGCATTTGTGGTAAATCTGATTTTGTAGGTTTTGAGCCTCATCATAGTGACCCGCACATTATTTACAACATGTCATCGGTGTCATCAAGTATATGACGTCAACTAATTATTCACTGTCGTTTTAAAGAACTTTCTTTACTGTTCAACTTGGAAAGTTAAACAATTTTGTTTATGGTTGGATAAGTAAAATAGATTCCTAGATCCTCACAACCTTACAGAGTGCATTGATCACAGTACGTGGACTGAATTTTCTACTTAAGAGAGTTGAATGATTTTCTTGAAACTGCGAATGAATATTCTATCTTGCAAAGTAAGATTACTGGTAATCATTTTGTTGGTCCAACCAAACATAAGATTTTTCGATTCTTTCCTTGCCATCATTTTCTTACTAAAAAATTTAAGGAAAATTATTCTGTGTTGCTACTTTGCAAGATAAATCACTTTTCTTTAATTTTGTGAATCTTTTCATGCAAGTTATTTCCTTTTTTGATGCAGGTAAGCATTGGGAAGCAGTGGAAGGATCTCCTCGATTACAATGAGACTATTGGGTTCATATTTCATGTAGGAGTTGGTTTTATAGTGTGTATTCTTTTTCCTCACTCCTATATCAGGTCATTGATCCAATTTTTGCTATTGTAGGAGGACGCACAGAGGCTTGATAGAGGTGCTAAGAATCGGTACACAGTATGAGCGCTCGTATACGATCCGTACTCCCATCTGTTAATATCGTATTTGTTCAGTACTGGATTGCAGCTTTAGCTCCAAGAGGTTCTGCCTTCATTTTGTCGAACTTGCTGATATGTTAGCCTTTTATTCCTTTCGTCAAATTTTCTCATCTTTATTTTGAGCTGTTAACAAAAGATTGTCCTCGAAAGGGAACTCTTCACTCCAAAATTACTTTAATACCCCTAAATTCTTTTATCACTTCTCATTGCCTAAATAATAGGGGGCTTCAAAGTTAAAAAAAAGTGGGGAATAGAATTCACTTGATTTTAACACTAATTCATTGTGATTTTTTTTTTTTAGAATCATCGTGATTCTTGGCGATCTAGTTTGACATTCCGTGATTCCGGGTGAACTTCACCTTTGCAAATGACCCCTCACCGATCGACCTCCCTATATCGTACTTCCCAACATGAGTCATTCCTCTAGTCGGTCGATTCGTCATCGCTGACCGATCTTCCAAACTTTGACCCTCTCTCTCTCAGGAATCTTCTCTCCTCTCCTTGTCGATTAGAACCTCTTCTTTTTGCAGGGCTGGCTGACCTGAAAGGGTCAGGGAATCGGAAAACTAAATGGAAAGTGGTGAAATCAAGGTGAAAACATTGAGATCCTAAAAGCAGTAGACATGCAGGCTGTCGGATTGTAGGTAGAATGCATTGAAATTTTGCCAAATCCGATTTGTAACAAAGGAATCAAACGGATATGGTGGCGGCGAGATCAGTTGGAAGAGAAATCAAACGAACTCAAGTCCAACAGATTTGCTTCGGCAAGGTTGAAGCTAGACCAGAAACATCGTACAGGGGCTCAAATCCATTCCGGAGGAGGAAGAGAAATCTCTGGGAAAATCCAAAAAAAATCTTCTTCTCTACGGCCTCTCTTTGCTTCGGCAAGGTTGAAGCCAGACCAGAAACATCGTACAGGGGCTCAATCCATTCCGGAGGAGGAAGAGAAATCTCTGGGAAAATCCAAAAAAAATCTTCTTCTCTACGGCCTCTCTTCCTCTCTTTGGTGATTTGATTTTGAGTTTTGATTTCTGACGGCCGCTCTCCCTCTCTCCGGCGACTTTGAGAAATCTGGTGGCGATGTGAGCCGATGCTCGCGAGAGCCTTACCGATGAGGGCGTAGATGTCGTTGTGGAGGACGTTGAAGGCCGGTAGAAGGCACCGCCTCAGAAGTCACGAACTAAAAACTCACAATGAAAAAAAAAAATAACTGCTCTCGTTTTCACGGGAGGTTCGAAAAATGAACAATGAAAAACTCGCATAATTCACGGTGGAAAAAGATGAGTGAAAAAAAAATATTCACTCTCCAATCCTTACGTTTGAAACCCTCTAATGGTTCTCATAAGTCATACCTCGAGTAGTTTAGTTCATCTTTGTTCCACATACTGAAATCAGGAAAGAGTGCCTATAGTGTGCATAGGCACATTATAGTATACTTTAAGAGAATGTGGAAGGAGGACATCAAATCTGTCCTGTACATGGTGTCAGAAAAATTTGGATTTGTTGAGATAGACATCGATCCCCTTTCTTTTTGTGTGAAGATGTCGCATTTGGCAGAAAATCACATCGATCCAATAGTTTTGTTCGTGAGAAAAGCGCGATTACATCAAATTCGAACGATCTCCTCCCTTTCTTCGTGACAATGCTGGAACTGCATCAAAAAACACCAGTCACCGTGCATTAGAATAACAGACAATTATGATGTGACGCGTCGTCATGATGTTGTTTCAAAGCAGCATAATGATCCACCTATGTCACGGAATGTTGAAATAAAAAAATTTCAAAAGTAGTTTATCCTTCAAATGTAAAACTTAGTATCTATGATGCACCATTCTTAGACAGACGATGCACTATTATGATATTATAACCAGATAGACAGTTATAATGTGTCATTGTGATACATAACAACATGCTCTTATGATGCCCCGAGATGTCCTAATAATGCACCACGGCAGCATAATGATGCACTTTCGTTATGGCATGTTGTAAGCAAAATTTTTCGAAAGTTGTTTATCCTTTAAATGTAAAACTTATTATGTATGATACACCGGGCAATTATGATGCGCAAATGCGTCATTATGATGCGTCACCGATGCATAATTGTGCACCTTTGTCATGGAATGATGTCAACAAAGTTTTTGGAATATTGTTTATCCTTCAAATGCAAAACTTAATATTTATGATGCACCAATCATAGACATACGATGCACCTATAAATATATAAACAAATAGACAATTATGATGCGACATTGTGATAAAGAACAATGTTCAATTATGATGCGCCACATCAGCTTAATGGTGATCATGGAATGTTGTCAACAAAATTTATGGAAATTTTATTAGAAACACCAGTCTTATGACGCGCCATTAAAACATTATGATGCAAAGTGTATGGTGTATCGTTGGTTCACTATTATACATAGTAGAAGCACGGGATGCGTCGGGGAGTCATTGTGATGCGCCTTGTTGGATGTATCTTAAGGTCAGTAAGATGCGTCCAGTTAACAGACTCTTCCCCTCCTACAAAGCTGTAAGAAATGTCACGTGTGTACACGTTCAAAATTAAAACGTTACACAGATTGAACTTGTTAATCAAGTTCCTTCATTCTCTCTCCCACTTTCCCAAAGCTCCCTACTGTCTCGCGATTAAGTTGCAACACCACCTCCCCACCTCCTCTACTACTCCACAACGGCATAATTTTCGGCCGTTTAACAACCGATTCCATCTCTGAACCTCCATAAATCTTCCTACTACCTTTAACGCACCAATCATACCATTTTTACTGTAATCTCAACATCAGAATTCAGCAGCAAAAGTGGCAAAATCTGACAAAACCAAAAGTGCGACAAACGAACATGAAAACTCTGATGATCCAACAGAGAAAAACATTAAAGAATCTCAAGGAAATGGAAGCGATGGAACACTAGTAGACTCGATGACTTCCATCGAAAGGTAAAATCGAAAAACAAACTCTGATTAATTAGATTTCAACTAAAATCTGGAAAAACTTGTTATGAACACTTGTTGCAACTTCAAATATATCAGAGAGATGAGAACGAAGAGGAGAGATGAGGTTTTTTCAAAGGAACCTCCTACGCAAAAATGAAAACCCACTATAAAGGAGAAGGAAGTCAAAACAGAATAATCTGAGAAAGAAACTGAGCATAATGAGGAGAATGAAGAGAACGATGATGATGAAACAGAGGAAGAGCAAACGTCTAAACTGTAAGTTTGCTTCTATTGTTGAATGATGAGTAAAACCTAGATTATGATGTTGAAAGATATATTTCTGGTGCTTTTGATGTTAAAACTACTACATACATGTTGTGATGCAGTGTGGAAAAAGCAGATGTGAAGGAGAAGGGGAAGAAGGTGAAGAATGTACAAAAGAAGGCAGTGAGAAGGTACAGATCCATGTCTCGAATATGATGCACATTCGACACAAAATGATGCGTCGATGTTTTAAAATGGTGCTTCAGCAATTATGCAATTTGACCGAAGCAAGTTTAGACCGAATAGTTCTTATATGATGTACCCTGTTCTGTTATATGATGCTGCTGGATTCACAAATAATGCCATATTCTTACAAGTTGATAAACACTACTCATGAATACAATTTGTTGCACCATGATTCTATTGTGATGCACAATGGTCATGTTCTGATGCACCCTATTTCTATTATGATGCACCATGAATCTGTTCTGATGCACCATAGTTACCAATTGGGGATAGTTATACTGATGCACCATGATCATGTTCTGATGCATCCGGATTATGATATGATGAACTCTGAATATTTTTTTACAGGAGCAAAGTCAGCATCAGATCATCACCTATCCAGGTGGATGAACTGATGAAAGCTATCAAGGAAAAGCCTCATCAAGTGAAAGCACTAAACGAACTTGGCTTCGCAAGTATGACCAACTACAACAGAGTGAAGATGAAGTGAGAGTTGATCTTGTGGTTCGCACACCGATTTGATGAAGATAAAGGTAAACTCAGAATTGAGGATGTCGATAATCTTATTGAGCTGACTAACACATGTCTGCATAACGTTGGACTTCCCCATCGGTGAGAAAGTACTCGAAAGGTATACTGAGAAACTACATGAGGAAGAGAGTGACAAGCCTTTTAAGCACTGGCTGTCAAGGTTTGGAGGAAAGATCCCCACTACCGAACAACTGAAGGAAGAAATAGAAGAGGACACCGAAGGCTGTGACCACTTCAAGAGGTGTTTCCTAATTCTGCTATATTCTTGGTTGATGGCA
>JBBYHH010520479.1:0-11000 GCA_038382905.1 Daphne laureola
TTAAAATGGAAGTAGGAGAGCTCGATCTTTGGAAAGCAAACACGGGATACGGATCAGACTGGAAGTAATACTCCGCAACAAATCTTTATGTAATCCTCCACCGTGAAAACCTCCGTCGTCTCCCCCGCCGTTCATCCTCTCTGCTTTCCCGTCTCTGTTCCGGCTAAGACCGCGTCAGATCTTCCTCCGGAGGTGGATTCAGAGGTCGGAGATGGATCATCGGCGCGACGTTCATCGAATCAGTGTACGGTGTCCAGGATACCTTCCCGGGCTTCACATCAGTGCTCCTCCGCCATCACTGGTTAAAAATTGATGAAATTGAGTTATGAGATTAAATTGTACAATTTATTAAAGATGAAGGGTTAAGTTGTAAAAAAAAAAAATAGTACCTCAACTACCTGAGATTATACGATACCGCAGAATAGAAAGGCCTTCTTTCATAAGAGGACAGTCCCCTTTGTCAATACGCAGACCCGGAGCTTAGACGTCACTCTAATCAGGTTGAGATTGCTAGCTTGCCTCCCTCTTCTTGGAGATATCTCTATCTTATCCATTTATTTACCATATATGTGTAAAAACACATATTTGATCCCGTTCTAATTAACTAAATCAACTAACAAACCTAACAAACTAAAAGTCTAAAATACTGTTCCTAATAAAAATAGAATTTATAGCTAATTAACCAACATCGTCAGCACCACCACCACTATCATCACCGTCAGCACCACCATTACCACCACCGTTGTTTCCATCACCACCACCACCATTGCGGTCGCCGACACCTTATTTCTGTTGACAATAAAACTATCTACAAATTTATCAGAAACTGTCTACTAATTTATCAAAAAGTGTCTACATAAAAGTGTAACAATGTATCCGTTCTAGAAGCGCAAATTTTATAAAATCCACTAAACTAATTTTGATCTAGACAGCTCAAAAAATTCAAAATCGTAGAAGCATCGAAATTAAACTAAATAATAACAAAAATAAAAATTAAATCACAACCAAACAAATAGTAATCTATTATGTCTACTAAAACTAATTAAAGTGTCTATATAAATTTTGTATATTGTCCAATTCACCAAATTGCAACATGTCATGATGATTTTTTTTTATCATTTGGTTGGAGATCAGATAAACAAAATAAGAAGCAAAACAAAATCTAAATTAGAAGTAAATCAATACCAGTATCAGATACAAATTATTTTATGAATATTAAGAACTGTCTAAACATAAACGCAATGTGTCTAAATAGAAATTGAGAACTATGTGAACAAAAGTGCAAAAATGTTTGTGGGACGGACTTCACCTCACCTAGCAGAGACTTCAGATTTGAACAATACTACACACCATATAGAAGGAAGAATTCTCCCTCAACCATCGTTAACGTTGTCGGTAGAACACCAGCGATCGGAGCCATGAGACCAGCAATCGGAGACATGCCGGAAATTGCGATTGACAGATCTGTGTTGTACCAGCACGACGAGAGGCATTCATTGTGCGCGTCGATCATTTCTCTACCTTCACCTTTCGTTTCTTCTCTACGAAACAATTTCCGGAGATCGCCTTCACCGAGATTGCGAACAGATCTGAACTTCACAGCAGGATGGAGAAAGCTAGTTGCACGCCACGTTCATCGCGAACAGATCTCCTTCTACGTCATGTTCGTCACGTTGCTCGCCGGCTATTGTTGTACGATCGCGTCCCTCCGATCATCGTAAGCAACTATGTTTCAACTTTCTAGTCCGATGTTTCAACCTTACTGCAGATAGGAGCAACTAGTAGCGAAAGACCATCGCTACTCACCTCCGTGCTTTTCATGATGTGCGGCGTTTTAGTTCTTCGTTGGTGGAGGATTTTCGCTCGTGAAGGACGTTGCAGGAAAGAGAATGATGAATGTTTTAGAAATTCTGATCGAGAAGATAAGAATTGTGTGGCTAAAAAAATTCCATTTAAAAAATCGAATTTGTATTAAAGGATAATATAATCTTTGATCGAGTAGGTGTTTTTTTTTTTTTTTTTTAATCGAGTATGTGTTAAACCACGTATGTGGTAAATATACTTGGGCTTGTTTGATCGCCGGGGCTCAAATGTGCGTGTCACTCATCCAATCTAACACCGACCTAGAGATTGTAAAATTGAATCTTTTGCTTCCTTTTAAAAAAAAAAATATATTATGAATAATCATTTTGAATATTTTTTTAAATAATTTTTTATTAAAATTTTATCATGTAATTAATTTTGTGGACTACATGAGAAGTATTTATGGGGAGAGTGTTGAAAAGATTGTAAAGTGACTTTCTGTATCATTTTTTCCCCCTCTGTAATACTTGATGAGGTCTCCCTTATCTTCTTCACTTCAGTGTTGAAACACGAGGAAGAAGATGTTCTCTCCCTTCCGTCAATTAAACTCACGCCTCTATGAAACGACATTAGACTCTTTCTCAATCCTCCAGCTTAAACGTATCTCCGCCGCCGTTCCGCCACCGGAAACCCCTACCGCCGCCGTTATCACCGACCTCGTTCTGCGCTCCATCAACTCCGAAGCCCTCGCCGAAGCTCTCCTCTCACGTCCGATCAATTGGACGCCGGAATTAGTCGACGCTACTCTCAAGCGCCTCTGGAACCACGGCCCGAAAGCTCTGCAGTTCTTCCACCTCCTCCACCGCCACCCCTCCTACAGTCACTCCGCCTCCTCTTTCGACCACGCCGTCGACATTGCCGCGCGTCTACGGAAGTACGACACCGTATCGTCACTCCTCCACCGGATGCGGTCCCTCCGAGTCGGTCCTACTCCGAAGACCTTCTCTATCATTTCTGAGAGGTATGTTGCTGCTGGGAAACCTGATAGGGCTGTTAAGCTTTTCTTATCGATGCATCGACATGGCTGCTTTCAGGATTTGCATTCGTTTAATACGATTCTGGCTGTTCTGTGTAAGGCTAGACGTGTTGAGAAGGCTTATGATTTGTTCAAGATTTTGAAGGGGCGGTTTAAGGCTGATGTTGTTAGTTATAACATAATTGCTAATGGGTGGTGCTTGATTAAGAGGACACCCATGGCGCTGCAAGTATTGAAGGAGATGGTGAAGAGAGGGGTGACTCCGAATTTGAGTACCTATAACATTATGCTTAAAGGGTATTTCAGGGCGGATCAGTTGAAGGAAGCATGGGAATTTTTTCTGGAGATGAAGAAGAGGAAGTGTGAGATTGATGTAGTTACTTATACTACTTTGGTTCATGGGTTTGGCGTTGCTGGGGAAGTTAAGAGGTCGCGAAAGGCTTTTGATGAGATGACTAAGGAAGGGATTCTTCCTTCTGTTGCAACATATAATGCACTGATTCAGGTTTTGTGCAAGAAAGATAATGTTGAAAATGCCATCTCTGTTTTTGAGGAGATGTTGAGAAAGGGTCATGTACCTAATGTAACGACATACAATTTGGTGATTAGAGGATTGTGCCATGCCGGACAAATGGAGAGAGCGGTAGAACTGATGGGAAGAATGAAGAGTAATGGGTGTGATCCAAGCGTCCAAACATATAACATTGTGATTCGATATCATTGTGACTCTGGAGAGATTGATAAGGGGCTAGAGTTGTTTGAGGAGATGGTACTGGTTGGTTGTTTACCAAACTTGGATACTTACAATGTTCTCATAAGTGGTATGTTTTTGAGAAAGAAAGCGGATGATTTGTTGGTGGCTGGGAAATTATTGATTGAGATGGTTAGTAGAGGATTCATGCCTCAAAAACTGATGTTCGGTCGGGTTGTGGATGGTCTTTTGCTTACAGGAAATCAAGAATTTTCCAGACAGATTTTGAGATTGCAAAGCAGCTCCAGTCGTCTTTCACGCCAGTTCAGGTTATGAACCAAGTAATGTTTTTGCAGTTCAGGTTGTGGCTTCATGTACATTTCTTTTGGAGCTCAGTGTATGCAGGCCACACATTCTTTAAGGTATAAAATCCAAAGTGCATGTATTTGACTTCATGGTTGACATTTAAATTTAGTATTTTTCTTTCCCGTGAAAATTCAGTAGTTAATTGATGAACATAACTGGTGTTACTTGTACAAATAGGTAATAAAAAGTTGTGCAAATCAAAGTTCGAGACAAATGGGCCGGAAGTTGGTTTTAAACTTGAATCTAATATGAGTTTACTGTTTATAATTTGCCGATATGTTTAATCCAGTGGTGAAGTAAAGAGTTTTTTCTGAATCTTTTTTCAATTAAAACAGTTAATTTTGATGTATTCGTTTCATGACATTTTGAACTTTACATACTTAAAGCTTCATCCTGTGAAAATATTTATTTCAGTCGAACCAACTTATGCAGTAGTATTTGTTCTTGCAGTGTTTACAACTCCATCTTTGAGATAAAGCGCTTTGGTAACAGATAAGCATACATGTTTACAACCTCACATGGATTCATGCTGCAATGAAGTTGGTTTGATTACTCCATTATATGGCAGTAAATTGGCTGCTTGTTTGTTCAGCCTGCGGAGCATTGTTTTGAGGTCATAATACGTGTCATTCCTCTTGTTTTGTGCTTTCCTTCTTAGTAGTGCTTTTGGATTTGTCAGCTTTCAGAAACAGAAATGTTCAAAGGAAAGTATTACATGCTTGTGTGTGCATGTGTTATTTTCTCCTCTGTTCTTGTCTTCGGTAATAGAGATAAGGTTTCGTTGTTAGAAACGTTTTGCATCTAATTAAATCGTTCTGGTATTTTCATTATTAACAACATACAAAACACCAAGATTGACCTGAGTCTCTAACCTAGTAGTTAAGTTTCTAAGGACGCAAGGTGGAGGTTTTGAGTTCAAGACTCCACTATCCACCATCCCCTACCCCTATGTATCAAAAAAGAAAAAGCACCAAGACAATTTTTAAAAAGAAAAAGGAAAAAAGAAAAGAAAAAATCTGAGAGATTATTATGGGTGATGTGATAAGATTTCTTAAGGAATTTAGAAAAAGTAGGAGGAGGTTGGTTTGAGGTTGCAATAACACTGATTTCTTATGGTCAGCTTTGTGAAGCTTGCAAATATGAGAATGAAACTTAGGCTCTCTGAAGGTGGGTTTCAAACGAGCTTCTGAGTTAGTAAGTTGAGAATTCTTTATACAATATGTGTGGACTGATGGTTTTGGCGATAAAGGTCTCTAGATGTTTCATTCTGCTGTAGTTATTACAAAAAGTCAGGACTTGTATATTATTTCTCCATTTTTTCTGCTCTTGCAGCTGTGATCAAAGAGCTTGAGAAAGTTGGACGAAACATTTTGTAATGGAGATGGATCACAAAGCCTGGTTCCAATGAGTGGGAGTGGGACAACCTTTGGATGAAGAACAATGCCTTGTTGACTAAGTCGAGGCTGGAGCTCGGTGGAGTGGAAGGTCGTGAACAGAAATACAAGGGTCAACCAAATGCATTATGGCCAGCAACTTGAACGTGTGGGTTTCAATTCATTGGTGAAACAAAGATGAGGTGGTGGTGATAGGATGGCCTTATGGCCCCTTATTGGCAACGGCTCCAACACTTGGTATTCGAAGGATCAGTGGGTGCAAGGTAGATTCTTAAGTAGTACTATAAATTTCCCAGAGGTAAATAAAGAAAGATTGGTCTAGGGGTTTGGACTTTGGAAACTGGGTGGATGGAATGCAGAGTTTAGAGGCCAGGTTTTGATTGGGAGCGAGAAAGATGGTCTAGGAGTATGTGTTTGATCGCAAGGGTGGATCTACAATGATATGTGGTGACCAGAAAGGTCATCTGAGTCATATAAGACCTCGATACGGTGAGTCATCGAATTCTCCAGAGCCTATAACATGTGGATGAATAAGATTTCTGCATTGGAGCGGTTATCGGATACTCTATGTCTCTAAATAATTGATTCATTTGATTTTCATGTTCTGTGTAGCACGATTTGATTTAATTTTTTTAAAAATAAATAGTAAAAAAAAAATTAAAAAAACATATATTTGAAAAGTTCATGTTACAAATTATAATATATTTGACTTTTATGTTTTGTGTAATATTGTTTCATTCAATTTTTTTAAAAATAAATAATAAAAGAAAATTAAAAAAATATATATTTAAAAAGAATATGTTATAAATTATAATATAGATATAAATTAATTAATTTTATATGTTAAAATATTTATAAAAATAAATTATAAATTAAATATTTTAAAAATAATAAAATAAATTAATCAATTATTTTGAAACAATGTATCAATACTTCGCGCATGTTGAAGTTCCGGATTCTTGTGATCAGAAGCGGATCATGATGTGTCGATGATGGCTCCAGCGACACTAGTGACCTCCTATGTCTCTTGTTACTTCTATAGGAACCAGTCCTCTTCCTCTTCATCGTTGTTTTTTTTTTCCCCCAGGGAAAAGTCCTTTTTCATTATTAGCGTTTGATCAAAAGTTGTTTTTTTGTCATTATTTTAAAAATCGGTCATATTTTACTATTATCA
Source organism: Daphne laureola (assembly GCA_038382905.1). Taxonomy (NCBI): domain Eukaryota; kingdom Viridiplantae; phylum Streptophyta; class Magnoliopsida; order Malvales; family Thymelaeaceae; genus Daphne; species Daphne laureola. Next base: position 6,465 of record JBBYHH010520479.1, read on the forward strand.
TTATAGTTTATGGTCACCGTCATTCTCTGTTAAGTTAACTCTCATTAGATCCTAATTTTTTTAAAAAGTGACAAATCCACCTATATTCTAAACAATTTTTTTATTTTAATCCTCAACTCCACATTTTAATCCTCTTACAATAAAATTCGTCCGTTTTTGCTTTCTTTGATCTCATGCACTTATCGATGCTCCTCTTTTATTTTTTGTGTCTGGCTTTGATCGATCAAAACAAAACCAATTTTTTCTCAAACCTCCAACCTCAATTTCTTTAACGTAAAATACAAAACCAATCCAAAGTTTCAAAAATTGAAAAAAAAAAAAAAGGGTACTGGATGGCGTACGGCCTTTTGCATGACAATCCCAACGGATTTTGGAACTAGAGCTCTAGAAAATCAACAGAGCTCGTGTACGAGCCCCAATCCTAGAAGTTATGCCAAGTTCGGGTTTTTATCTCCGGCAGAAGCAATCCTTCATCAACATGTATACACTCTCTCGTGGCTATGGCGAAATGCTCTGGTTGATGAAAGTCCGAGACTGCAATGTAAAATTACAACTCCAAGAGCGAACAAGAGCCCCATACCTATTGTTGTTGGGTCCAACCTGTCTTCATCAATCCAAATCCTGCATCGTCTTTTAAATTTGATGAATTCTGATCGCGAGTGATCGATTTGGTGACAATGCTAGATGTGGGTGGAAGCATGACCGAGAAGCTCTAGAGAGTTTGGGTGGTGGAGAAGATGCAAAACAAGGTGGCGAAGATGCGGAGGAAGGCGGAGGAGGGAAGGGCGTCGATAGAAGAGGGGCAAGATTGTAACTTTTACTAATTTAGGGTTAATTTTTTTCAGTTTTAAAAGTTTAGGGTCAAATTGGTTATAAAAAAAATAGTCTGTTATGTAATTTTCTTAGAATATTCCCTCCGTTAACAGTCTAATGGTAAATAAGGTCCAAAAAGTAAACATCGATGACAAAAAGAACCCAAAGATAAAACGTTGATGGCAAAAGAAGACCATTTTTTAAAATAGTGACAAAAATGGATTTTTGATCAAACGTCGATGGCAAAATGGGACATTTCCCTTTTTTTTTTTTTTTTGGCTTTTGCAAGTTGGAAATTTTCGAATGCCAATATTGCTTCTTTTTTGTTTTAGAAAATCGGCTTACTATTATTTTTAAAGAAAATAATAAAATAATACTCCCTCCATCCCTGAAAGATTCATGCATTTGTTTTGACAGTTTCACAATATTTAATCTATGATTTATTTTCATGAATGTTTAGATATTAAAAATTATATATTTCATGTGTATCATAATTTGAAATACAAATTTTCTAAATATATATATTTTTAATCTTTTTTAAACTATTTATCTTTGATAAAATTTGAGTCAAACATTAAATTTTGAAACAATAAAGTCAAATGGCTGAATCTTTTATGGACGGAGGGAGTACAAGTCAAGATAGATAATAGCCAAAAAGAAAATACCTAGTAAAAAAGCAAGGAAACTAAAACAAACTCCTAAAGATGAACATAACTCAACTGAAAATAATTGCAACCGACGATAGAAGGAAATCCATAAGCAAATAGTAGCGGACACTTAACTAGCCAAAGTAACAACCTCCCGAAAAAACCACTAAAGGGCTTGACAACAGCACAAGGAATCATGGTGAAGTAATATATGTCTTCAGTCTCGACCAAGGCACAACATACAAGCTCCGTAGGAGCTAAATGTTATCTCACTATGACCATGCTAAGAGAGAAAAACTTCTCCAACCAAGAGAACCATGCCAACAAGCATAAGGTAAATCCAACCAACCAAAAGTCCATAAACAAAAACAGAAAAGTAAAGGCACACGTCATAAAACGGGTCCAAGATCCGCAAAGAGAAGTAGACCAAAGCGGCCCAAGACCAGGTCCACTTCAGCGCCGAAGACTCACTACTCTGGGTGAGGCTGAAAGTCCTTCTAGCCTACTAGACTATAGCCCACTGCCTCTACCACCTCAGAGAGCCGAAACTACTTTCAAACTCGCCTACCACCCAAATTGAGATGCTTACCCTTCCCATACCAATGACAGCGCAACATCGAGCCACCACACATGTGCGGTACAACCACTAGAGTCTCTTCACTATAATTTACAACCTTCTCCGCTCCTGTAACTTCCACACCAACCAGCACCAAAACCAACGGTGCAACCCTAACCGAGGACCTTCCAGCAATCGGACCTTGTCTCTTCAAACCATAAATCGTAGGAAGGTGGGGCAAAGTTCTAGCCACAGCACCGCCAACACCAACCAAGGAAACATGTGACACATGCCGGACTATTCGAGGAGCTCGCAACCCGACAAAATTAGAAACTAGTGGCTGCAATACAAAGCACCACAGACCACCGAAAAAAAATGATCAGACCGCCATGAGAGCCAGCTGCCAAAGCGTAGGAAGATGTAAGCGGTGGCCCTACAACCAAAGCGGGGATCTCCAACGAACTACCCGAATGCCTTGATGCTAATTGACGGATCTGCATCGCGAGGGGAAAACAGACAGAGTGAGAATCGAACACTTCGCTGGCAGACAAGTTAACCCAGTACTAGGACAGAGCGAGCTCTAGCGATAGAAAATCCTAGGTGATGCAACTCTGGGAAAAGTTCACACAACCGTAAATCCGACGCCCAGATGATAGAATGAGAAGAAGTGGATATGAGATGGCAAAAGAGGAGCCAACGTCGTGCAGACATGGCGGCTCCCATGTTGTCACGGTGGCTAATATCTCTGAGAGTCTTGAAACAATTCCAACAATCTTGCCTTTTTGAGTGATTTGGCTCCCTGTAAAACTGTAAGAATTCTTGACGCACCAAGATACTTTTGAGATGGTACTTTAGCTTATAGAGCTAAGTGGAAGCTAAAAATTAGCTAGAAGTATCCCACTTTAGCTCACCTCAGCTAGAAGTAGATGAACTTAGCTCATCACATCTAAGTAGGAGCTCAAGGTCAGTTAGAAGTAGCTCACCTTAGCTCATCTCAGCTACAAGTAGCTAAACTTAGCTCACTTAAGCTCAAGGTCATCTAAAAGTATATTATCTTAGCTCAACTCTAGCTAAATGTAGCTGAACATAGCTCAAGTTAGCTCACTACAGCTCACAGAAACTGGTAGTAGCTCGACTTCAGCTCATTCTAGCTCCAAGTAGCTGGAACCAACTCAATTTCAGCTCCCTCTAGCTAGAAGTAGCTAGACATAGCTTAAGTTAAGCTCATTCTAGGTAAACGTAGCTAGACTTGACTTGTCTTAGATCAACTCCAGCTTAGAAGAGTTGGGAGTAGCTAAACTTAGCTAGACTTGACTTGTCTTAGCTCAACTCCAGCTCAGAGGAGCTGAGAGTAGCTAAACTCAGCTCCACTCAAGCTCACTCTAGCTAGAAGTAGCTAGAGTCAGCTCACTCTAGCTAGAAGTAGTTGGACTCCGCTTAAAGTCAGCTCACTCCAGCTAGAAGTAGTTGTAGTCAGCTGAACTTTAGCTTATATTAGCTAGAAGTAGCTAACACTAGCTCATGTTAGCTATAAGTAGTTAACCCCAGTTCAAGTTGGGATTTGGAAGCTAACTTGAGCTATGTGAGCTAGTTGTGAAGTAGAAGAGTGTTTAAGCTCAATGTGAGCTTAGTTTGAGCTCATGTGAGTTCAAGATGTGAAAATAGTTTTGTGAGTTAGCTTTGTGTAAGCTCACTCTACTCCTTATGTGAAACTAGAATATGCCACCTTTTGGTAAGAGATGTGTCTCTTGATTAAAGGGGAAAACCTTTCATAGAAGGGTACACCCCTTCATCCAACCATGGTGACCTTTTTACCAAGAGGAGTAACCTCTTGGCCAAAAGGGACCATGACCTTTCGGCTATGAGAAGGCCTAGGAAGGCCAGCCCCTTAAGGGGTGCTAATCCAAGGTGAAAAGGGGAAAGGGTGCCCCTTGACCCTTGGTTGCACCAATTCGGATTTGAAGGGGCACCCTTGGCCACCTTTCATTATCTATAATAGATGGTGGTGGCGCCATTCTTCACTCATCCCTTCTCAGCATTGTCCTCTCTATTTCTCTCCCTCTCAAACTTAATTAGTAAGTATTCTTTTAGAGTTTTTGGGTGAAACCACAACTAGAGAAATATCTCTCTAGTCCTGCCTCCAAGGAGAAGGCTCCAAGTCCGCCCTCTTCTTCAACTAGAAGCAAGGAACTCTTTTGTTCCTTAAGCAATTTTCTCTAGTGCAAGGTACACTCTCTCCTCCCTTCTCTCTTAGTCTATTACATAATTACATCCATGTCATATGAGATACATATGAGGCATGATTTGACAAAGACATCATGTTATGACTTAAATTACTACTATATGCAATATGTTTGTACATGTATGACATGATATCATGTGACATGCTAGTGGAGCATGTATGATATATTAACATGAAAATCATGTTATTAAGATCCTAAAATCATCAAATGGTATCAGAGCTATGGTTCTATATATGATCTTGTATGTGTTACAAGCATGAATTGAGATATGTATGTA
>JBBYHH010520590.1:0-10998 GCA_038382905.1 Daphne laureola
GTGGAACGGCTTGGTCCTGAACGGGGCGATGTGCGGGATAAGCGACAAGTTCAAGCCGCCGTGGCCGTTGGAGCACTTCCTGTTCGTCGTCGCCAAGCTGATCCCGACCTGGCGCGTGATCCCGACGCGCGGGTCGCTGCCGGAGATTTCGTTCAAGGAGGAGTGGAAGCGGAAGCTGGCGATTGCTAGTCCGCGGAGGTCGGTTGCCCGTCCACGCGCCGCCACGGCGTACGAGTTGGTCCGCGTTTGCAATGACTTGCAGGGGAGGTTCGGGGAAGTGGATGTTCCTCTGCTGATTGTGCACGGAGGAGACGACGTCGTCTGCGACCCAGCGTGCGCGGAGGAGCTTTTCCGACGAGCTTCCAGCAATGACAAGACGATAAAGATTTATCCCGGAATGCGGCACCAGATGATTGGGGAGCCCAAGGAAAATGTAGAGCTTGTTTTTGGGGACGTCGTCGAGTGGCTGAATAGTAGAGCATCAGTTACCGCAAAGGATGAGGCAGATGGTGCAAGCGCCGCCGCGCGCGGTGGTTAATAGGTTGGTTCTCAAGAACACCTTATCAGGAATGGCTTTATGGGGAAAAAAAAAAAAGGAAAAAAAAAAAAAGTGATGAAGTGAAGGGAATTTATGAATGTACTAATGTAGACTATGCTGGCCTACTATGGCTTGTCATATTTAGTAGATTTGAATAGGTTTGTTGAAAAGTGATATATACTTATCTACCAATAAAAATCCCATTAATGCTTTCAAGATTTGCTCAACTGCTTGATGAAAATGTATTTATTGCTACTAGAAATGGTGAAATAGCCATTCTCTTTTTTATATTGAGCATTGGGATGGCTCACCCACAAGTCAGCTAGTTGTTTGTTTGTTACATTGCTATTTTTGGCATGGCAGCTGCAGAGAGATGTGGAGAAGCAGGATGTTTGCTAGAAAGTTAGTTAGATCACCCACTTTTCAAGGGCATCTAAGCCAGAAAAAAAATATAGAAAAAATTTTGAAATAAAAAAAAAAGCAGCTCTAATTCTGAGTTTCTTTCAACAAAAGCTAGAGATTCTCAAGTCATAGTCCTAATTGTACATTGCAATTAATCAACTTTTCATGTTCTTGTGATTGCTGCTTTCTAGTTTCTTGTCCTGCGGATCATATATCCTCTTGCAGAAATGGATCAGATTTTCAGGGGTTTGCAAACAGATGAGGGTGTCAAAGTTTCGATATCAGACTCAACCATGATGATGATCGTTCACAGATCAATGGACAGAGCACACAAAAGAGTGAAATCCAGGAATGGGGCGCTCGAGCGTTTGGGTGAGATATCCAAGTTCTACCTGTTGGCGATAATAGAGTTAGAAGGGTGTTTGAAGTTTGTTGAGGAACAGACAGGTAATGACTTGCTCAGCAGCCGTGAAGAGAAGGTGTTGGCGGAGTTGACAGAGATGAGAGATCACCTTATGTCTCGCCTTAAGGAAACCGATCTGGGATTCTTGGAGAAGGATAAGGAGTTGAGAGAGAAATCAGTTAATGAGCTGAAGCTTAGACAGGCACTGGAAATGAAGGAAAAAGAGTTGGTTTCTCTGAGGGCCAAGCTTGAGCATGGGAATCATGAGAGTGATGACACAGAGAAAGAAGGAGAGTTCAGCGAGTTGAAGCTTTCTGTTGATCAACAAGTCTTGAACATTAAGCAACAACTTGAACCAGATTATGAAAGCACTGGTAATAGAAAGATTGATACAATGGGATCTGATATAAGCTTTTTAAAGGAGACTCTAGATCTTGCATTTGGTAAGATGCACAGCGCAATTTCCGAACTAGGGCCAAAGGAGCATGAATGGATGTGGGATGTTGAGAGAGGCACGACAGCTATAGTGATCAGAGACTTCCTGAAAGGCTTCCAAGAGAATTTTGACCAACAGGCGATGAAGCAAAAGGTGGATTTTAATGATGGATTAAGTAAAAATTTGTTGGATTTGATGCAAGAAATCAATGGATTGCATGACTCAATTCAGCTTCTAAGTCATGAGGATGAGATTCCAACGAAAAATTTGGTGCCTTTACCTCCTCAAACCAATCCTGAAGATAAGGATACCCTAAAAGGCAAAGAGAAGACTTCATCAGAAAGTGAGAGTTTTTGTATTAATTCTGAGGGCTACTCATCTGAAGAGGATCGTGAGAAGAGTGGTCGAAATTATGTTGCCAAGATTGTCAAGACTCATGAATCCATAATCCGAAGAAAAAGTGAAGAACTGAATCATATGAAACGAGAAATACTTCGCGAGAGAGCCTGTTCTGCCTTCATGAAAAAGGCAGAATCTGTTGAACTGACAAAAAAACTGCAGAAGATTGCTAGGGCACTGGAGACTTTGATCAACTGTTCTAAGATGGCTTCTACTTCTTCGGATTCCAACAATTACAACATGACAGAAATGTTTCACGGAATAAAGTCTGCAACACCGGACATCATAAGCAAAGAAATGCCTGAGGCTGAAAGCTTCGAAGAAGTGTGGGCGAAAGTGAACAAAGTGAATGAAACCTCTGGCTTAAATGAGGATAAAAATGCTAGTTTTATCAAGCCTGACACTCTCTCCAAGAATGAGTCACATAAAAGTATAAAAATGGCGATTCAGAATGATATTCTAAGGGTTTTGTTTCATGAGCTGTTTGTTCAGTGGAACATGGAAGTGGATTCCTGCAAGCTAAAGCATGCTGTTGAAGAGGAGCTGCAGAGTTTTGTTTTCTCCAAGGTTTTGGAAGAAGCTCTGAGAGTGAATGAAGAAGCCAAAGCAGTGAACGCAAATAAAACCCCAGATTCTTCGCTTAGCCCTCATAACACTAAGGAAAATGAAGATCACAGTGAAAGGAAGACTCTGGCTCAAACACTGGATAGATTATCTAAGAGCTTAGAAAAAGAAGAAGCTCTGATGCTGAGTGCACACACTGAAATAATTGAATCTGTTTCGAAAGAGACTGAGATATTATGTGAAAGTGATTCTGAGAAGCAAAACATTTGTAGTTCAGTTTGCTGCAAGCTTGAGGAAGCTCAGTGGCATCTACAGTTAGGCAAGACACTTTTAAATGAGTTGCACTTATGTGTAGGATTAGCTGTTCCTGACTCCAACACTAATGATCCTGAACCACGTCTGGAGCTATCGGAGTTTGTTTTGACTGTTGTTCAGGACTTCTCGAAAGAGCTAAAGGATTTTGAGCGAATGACAAACACAAGATTGTGGAGGAATACTCAAAGGTTTATGCTCTACATGTTTAGTTGTTCCCTTATGTTGCTACTTTACTTGGAACATCATTTTTCTGAAGTTAGATAAACTAGTTTCTCTTCATGTTAGACACTAAAGCCTGCTCCTCTATCAAATGATCGGGGATGAACCTATCTAAACTTAGACAGCTTTTCTTCCCAGTTACAAATTCTGGAACATGAAAAGCATTCTTTACCCGAATCATCACATGAAAGAATGCAGCCTTGTTGCAGGTTGGGAGATATTAAGGAAGACTTAGATCAGATCGTTTCTGACTCGAAGACTTTATGTCCTGAACGACTTGCGAAGCTTTCGCAGTTCATCTTCAAGGTTTTTCAGGACTTCACAAAAGAGCTGAAGCATTTTGAGCAACTGACAGAGACAAGATTATGGAAAAATGGTCAAAGGTAAATGTGCCCTTTAAACATTTTTGTTATGAGGTTTTATCTGCTAGGTTCTGTTAAACCATCTAAAGTGAAACTAGCTTGTCATTCTTTATCCGAATCTGTGAATCATCACATGAAAGAATGCAGCTGTGTTGCAGGCTAGGAGAGATTAAGGAACAACTAGACAAGATTATTAAGCTTGTTGCTTCAATGAGCAAAAGGGAAGCGGTATACAATAGCGCTTTTTTCAGGAGATGTGAGAATCTTCAGAAAGCAGAAAATGAGGTCCTGAACTGTACTCATATTTAACAGGTGGAGTTGCTTTGTGTCATCATATTTTCTTGGAATTTCTATCTTTCTTTCTCTTGAACAACAGGTGGATGCTTTGGCTGATCAAGTGGAGGTTCTTCTAGCATTTCTGAAAAAGCTTTACAAAGCACTGCATCAGCATTCACATTTTGAGGTGAAAAATGCAAACTAGTGCATCATTCTTTTTCCATTCCGTTTCTGGGTTCTCATTTCTTCCTTACATTTAACAGGTCTCAGATATTCTGAAACTCATAAAGAAAGAAATTAGTAAACTGGACGTTGAGGGGCAGAGGGTTTGAGGTAGCTGACAGTAACACTTCAAAATATTACTCCCTCAATCTCATAAAAGTTACAGTGATTCATGATTTTCTTGTAGCGTTCTGATACCAGGTGGCATAACAGAGTTGTAATCTAAGTTGGGGAGTTAAGAAAAGTACAAAAACTGGAATTCTTTAACATGTACTCCATTTTTTCAAGTATTGGTACATACGCCCGATCTTTGTATGTAAAGTTTGTGACATGGAGAGTAAGATGCGTGGAAATTGACTAGTCCAATTTATGTATTTACAGAAAAATTAGTTGAATTTTACTTCTATGAACATAACTACTGGAGTAGCAATTTCCTATCCCGAATAATTAATGGAAAATCATTATTTTTTATACAAAAAAAAAAAAGAGAAGAAATTAGATGGTAATTAGTGTTCTTCCAACATTCTTAAACAAGGTTTATTTGTCAAATAACTATAGTCATAATTAATACAGGAAAGAAGAGTAAACATGATACTCCCTCAAGAAACAATATTGATGAGTGCATATAATGTTGTATATTTTGCTCTCAATTATATGCTTTAATTGATATAATTTGCTAAGTTCTTATTGTTTGCGCAAGGATTTTTGTAGGAATATATTCGAGAAATATTTTATTTTCTAGGATTTATTGTGAAACTTAAATCTAAGGTTTTGATTATTTAGTTCTACACATTATTATTTCATGAATCTTGTTTATTTACTCGAAATATTGATGCATTATTTCTCTGGTCATGAAATATTTGTGATATGCTTCGCTTAGGAATAATAGATCACAAGATAAATTAGGTTAGGTTTAGTTTTAGAACGGAAGTTCAGAATGGTCTAGAAAGGAGATAGATCGCTTAAATAATTAGAGCGACACGGAAGTGTATTTTAATTACCTAGGTTCATTTCGGAAGAAGATTCTTAGAATTGATACATCTACTTACAAGATGAGAATAATAATTGTAAGTAATTATAGATTGTCAAACCTGAAGTTTAAGTGAATCAATAATCCTATGATGTAGTTTTAGTATTTAATTTCTCATCACTTGCAATTTAATTATTAATTAATTCTCACAACAATTAATCATTATTCTCTTTTATTTTCATTAATTCTTACATAAATTACTGAATCACAAGTCACTGTGGATTCGACCAGACACTCACCAATTTTACTATTTATTTGATAATTATACATTTGCGGTGTGGTGATCAAATATTACGTTTTATTCTCTTGAAATAATATGCATTCATGAAAAAAAATAAAAAAAGTAAAAAAAAATCAAGAAAAAAATTATTTAGAAAATTTAGATTTCAAATTATGAGACACATGTAAAATATTTAACGTTTAAAAATCCATAAAAAAAAATAAAAAAAAATCATAGATTGAAACTGTAAAAAATAATTGTTTTATTTGTTTTTTTGCGGATGGAGAGAATACCTTCTTTTTTTTTAATAAAAATAATATGCATTAATATATTTTTTTCGGAAACATTTTTTTTATTTTTTTAAAAACATTCCTTCGTTTTATTAAATATTTTTTTTACTGTATTACTCTTTACTTTTTTACATAATGTTACATGACAAAAGGGAATACTTGTCCAAGTTACATAGGCCAGTTCTTGGACGTGTTTCTTCGTTTGTAGCACTACACTAGACCCAAACGACAAGCCTTTCTTGCACAAGGCGACTTAGTCCAACGGTTCTTGTTACTAGCTAGACTAAATCTTTTATAAGCCCTTTAACTACCAACTCAAGTTCAACTTACTCCATAATAATCACAATAATCAATTAACAATGTTAAACAGTCCTCCCTCCGTCCTCAATTAATATTAAGCGTTGGCTTTTCTGTTTCAAATGATGCATTTTTTTTTACACTCAATTTAAAAAATGGAGGGAAGAAAAAAAGGTGGTCAAAAATATCCTCATCATTAGCACCTACCCCCTCCCAAAATAATTTTGGTAAAAAAATGGAGTAATAGATAATGGAATGTTAGGGGTATTTGAGTAAAACAACTCAATTAAAATTTTTAAAAAAAGAAATGCACCAATTTTTCACGACATCCTAAAAAAAATACGCACCATTTAATTAGGGACATAGGGAGTATTTATTTTGACGGACTGAAAATAAAAAATGTCACAAAATTGATTACATGCCATATTCTAGATAGAAGAGTGTCTAAAGTGATTGTGCATAAAATTTTCCACAAACCAAATTATGGATGCATGTGTGAGTTTAAGAAACATAGGGGATAAACAACACTAGCTTAAAAAACCTTGTGAAAAGTGTACAATTCAGCCCTCCAAGTAAACGCTCCAAGTCATTATAAAAAGGAACCCCACGACTTGGTCACTCACATCTCCATTTCCTCCAGCTTGCCTCCCATGTCGACCCTCGCCGTCACGCTCACCGCCGTGGTCCTCCTCCTCTTCCTCCAGTCATCCCCGTCGGAGGCAAAGTGCGGTCACATGGTCGACGAGCGCGACGTGGTGGTTCTGGCGAAGAGCAATTACACAGACTTCTTGACCAAGAACCGGTATGTGCTGGTCAACTTCTATGCACCATGGTGCTATTGGAGCCGCAGGCTGGCCCCTGATTACGCCTCCGCAGCCACCATGTTGAAGGGCGAGGCTGTCCTTGCTAAGGTCAATGGTCCCCTGGAGAAAGAAATCAAGGACAAGAACAGAATCAATGGCTACCCTACTTTGATTTTCTATGTTCATGGCGTCAAACTCGATAATAATTATTTCCACAACAGGACTCGGTGAGTTAATTAATTTCCCCAAATTGTTTTCCCTGAACAACAATTTTTTACAGTTTAATTTTGATCGAGCATTATTAATCCTCTTTAAACGGCATTAGTTCTTTCAATAATGTTTTCTTCGTATATAAGACTCAAACCCGACACTTTAAACTCTTTGACACTCAATCCCAATTACCGTTAGTTATTTTATTCAGAAATTTAAGCGCGTATGTAGCTTTTACTAGAAACTAATGACATAGTATCTATCTTTGTGGATCCCGCAGAGAGGCTCTTGTTTCTTACGTCCGAAATATGGTGGAAATGAGCAAATACACGGTGAGGTCAAGAAAGGAAGCGAAAAGTATATTGGATGCCAAAACAACAGCAGTTCTGGGTTTCCTCCCCTCTTTGAAAGTAAGGGGACCAAGATGGATACATTCTTAATATTTTGTCCTCACAAGAGCATTTCACCCATTCTCTGTTCCCTAATCAGTTTTACCCTAATTAACCACTTCATTTGGTGATCTATGTACAGGGAAAAGAGGCAGAGATATTTTCATCAGTTTCAAAGTTGCATGGGAATGTGAAGTTCTACCAATTTGTGAGTCCTTATGTTGCTGAGACATTCCACATCTATCCACTCATCAAGCGCCCTGCTATTGTCATCATGAAGAATGGACACCAATTCATTCTCTATGGTAATTACAACAAGAAATTTTAGTAATTAAAACCTTAAATATATACGTTGTTAGAAAAATGTTATGGACAGTCATTTAGACACTTTCCAATTGTCATGTAATCATTTTGGTGGACCCGAAATCAAGTAGATCCATGTAAGTGATTACAGACAAATTTTAAATGAGAGAGTGTTTAAGTGACTGTCTGTAACAATTCCCTAGATTGTTATATTGAACTGAACTTAATTGGGGTATCAATTGAAATGTAAATTGAACTGATATGCAGTTGGAGCATATGAGAGTGAAGACATAGCCAAGTTTGTTGCACTGGAAACCATTCTTGCTTTACCATCTGCTCCAAATGATATTGCCATAACAAATGGCCATATGGAAGAAGCGAAAGAAGAAGAAGACTATGTTATGACCACACAGGTTGGTCAGTCGGTTTACTTGTTGCCGCAGGTGAACTTCCGACGTTCTATCTCCGTTAATTCCTCTTCTCAAGCTCTTTTCTCGCTCCCCGATGTGGTCATGGCGGTCATGGGGAGGCTTACAGTGGCAGCAGAGAGATTGAAGAGAAACATGAAGGTATATATGTAGTTAACTTGACTCACAAGTCATTGCCTCACCTGAACTTGAGTTGCCTTGCAACACACTCAACTGACAAATTTCTACTCTCCTGTAAATTTCTTGCAGCTTGACTTTATGTGAATCCAATTCTTCCCTGAGGCTTCCACAAACGTAAGTTTTTTTCTTCTTTTTTTCTTCATATTTTCATGTATTTAGTTATGAATGATTCAATTGATCAACAACAAGATGATGAAGTAATTTGATGTTCCTTTTGCAGGTTGTACCAATTGCCAAATAAAGGGAACTGCTGATACACAAATGTAGTGTCATGTATTGTTATGTCTGTTTTAAGGCCAAAATTATAGAAGAAGAAAAAGAACTCATCTTGTTCTTTGTTCTTTGTTTTTTGTTTTGTTGTTTTTTTTTCTTTTTTCTGTAACAATATACCCTTTGGTTTAGTTTGTTGAAGAAGGCATGGCATGTTTCCCCTTTCAGTCAGCTGACTGATAAGATATTTTGTTTAAGATTAAGAGTGTTCATCATTTTTATTGTCTTTGTAATTTCAATGACTTGATCAAATGTTTTAAGTGTACGTCCTTGCAATTTCCTAGTGGAATTGCCAATATAGGCGTGCAAGTTGTAGCGAAGTAATATGAAAACTAAAAAGAAATAAATCAGAACTAGCAAAGAGACTCCAAACAATAGCACAGAGTCAATCAATATCGTAAAGTCACCCTCCAGAAGTGGCCAACAAAGGACATGATAAAAGCACACCAAATTGTAGCAAAGTAATATTCATCATAGATCATGCCCAAGGCACACTAAAACATCTCTCAGGGAGCTAAATCGTCACGTTGTGATCGTACTAGCAAAGTAGAACCTCACAAACTACAAGCAGAACACCACAAGCCAATTATCCGACACAACCAAATTAGAAAAATAAACGGAAACTCGACCAAAACAACAAGATGAAGAACCAAATAAGGGTTCAAATAAAACAAAATGGAGCAAACCGGGTTAGCACTACACCTAACCAACTCCAAAATCAACATTTTATGGCGTTGGGTGGGCAGGAAGTCCCCTAACCTCACTAGACTACGGTTAATAGCCTTCATTACTATTATATAAAAGAAAAATTTGCAAACATTTATCGATGTTTCAAAAAAACTAAGTGTTACATAAAAATGACACATGGAGTAATATGTTTGCAGTTTCCATTTGAGAATAAAACAATTCTACTCATTTATAATACTCCATCCGTTTTCAAAATATTGTATCATTTATTTTGACAGTTTCACTATATTTAATCTATAATTTATTTTCATATATTTCTAGATATTGAAAACTAAAAAATTCATATGAGAATCATAGTTTGATATCCAAATTTTTTAAATATATATTTTTTTAATTTTTTTATATTCTTTATCTTTATTAAAAATTGAGTCAAATATCGAATATTAAAATAGTAAAGTCAAATGATATAATTAATGAAGAACGGATGAAATATTAATTACGAGTATTGTTATAAAAAATAAAAAAAACCAACAAATCTAATCAATAAACTAAACTCTCGAGATAGTAAGAATGAAATGTAATGAACTAACATTGGTTGAATGAGGTCAAGACCAAGTCCACCAAAATACCTAAACTATACCTAACAATCAGCAAAAGTAAACAAGTTAGAGCAAAACTTCATATCCACAAAATTAATGTTCTATCATCTATCCATCAGCATACAAAATCTAATTTTACAATCGGCCAAATTACATGCTACTATCATGATATTTGATGACCCCTTCAATAATGAAGGGTATGAATTATGAGTCGCCTTGACTCGGTATCCTAACTATGAAAAGTAGTGCAGATAAGGGCTTTGGCTCATTAACTCGTTTGATACCGTTAGATTTGTAACGTTTGGGTTACCAAACTAGTTTTAGGTCATATATAATAAAATCGTAAAGTGCACCGATAGTCCTGTAACTTTAATTCATGTATCATTACGTTCCTGTTTTAACTTTTTGTACCAATAAAGTCATTTTTTTAACTTTTTTTCAATTTATGGTATTTTTCCATCCGTTTCCAGTTAACTTTAACGGATTTGATGAAAAAATGATAACTTTAGAAACTAAATTAAAAAAAAAAAAAAAAAAATCTATTTACACCCCAAATTTTAAGCTTAATCATTTATACCCACCCCCAACAATTACAAACTTAAAAAAACTACCCCCAAGTTTCAATTAACCCACCAACAACCCTGCCCACCCTACTATACCGCTGGAACGCCGTCGCTGGCGGACCGCCACCGCACCGCCGCCGGACCCCCGCCGCCAAACACACCGGAAAACATCAAAAAACGCCGAGAATCTCCCATATCTGCCGCCTCAACCTCTAATTTTTCGGAAATCGCACCCTAGGGCTTCGAATCGCAAACCCTAGGCCGCGATTCGCGAGCCCATGACGGTGATTCGTGAGCTCTAGGCCTCGATTCGTGAGCCCAGGGCTGCGATTCAGCGCCTTAGGCTCGCAACCGTGGCCTAGGGCTCGCGAATCATAGCCTAGGGTTCGCGAATCGCGATCCTTGGGTGCGATTTCCGGCGGGTTTTCGAGACCTGAGCCATTTCTGGCGTTTCCACTGTTTTTGGCTTGGTCGGCGGCGGTCCGACGGCGGCATGTTGGGCATGGTTGTTAGTGGGTTAATTGAAAGTTGGGGGTAAATTTTTAAAGTTTGTAATTGTTGGGGTGGGTATAAATGATTAAGTTTAAAACTTG
>JBBYHH010520701.1:0-10997 GCA_038382905.1 Daphne laureola
GGAGAGATAAGAATTTTCAAGCTTCCAAACTTGATTAAACTTTGAAATAACCTTGGATATAAGCTTACCCTCCTAAGTCTTGAAGGTTGATGAAGAAATCCTTCCAAGAAATTGCTTCAAGAATTTGGACAAGAGGGAAGAGAAGAGGATGAGGTGTTTTCCAACTTTCAACCTTGGTTTCTTGAAGAAATCATCAAGAAAACATGTTCACCCCTTGATTTGATGAAGATTTGATGAAGAATTTGTGCACTTTTGTTCATGGACAAGGTATGAAGCTCATGGACAAGGAAGAGCACTTGAAAGAAATGGTTTGCTAATATTGAATGGTGATGGCCGGTTATGTGATGAAATGGGAAGAGATAAGGTGGTGTGATAATAACAAAAGGATAAGACCACTTCCACACTCCAAGTGTGATCATTCCCTTTTAGCTTTACACTCTTACTCCATCATCATGTCATTCTACGAACCATGTGCCTATTTACATCCTCAAAATTGGCTACCCAAGGGAAATGACCGAAATACCATTTTCCGTCCACTTTTCCAAAATGATCATTTTATCCTCCAGGACCAAATTTTTCCAAAATCGCCCGGGATTCACATACTATCTTAAAAGTGTGGAATCTAATTGAATCAACCTCAAATTAATTCTTGGGACACTAAAATCATCAAAAAATGTGTTCCTGCACGTTTAAAACCGAGTCCCGGTAATAGTAGAATTTGACCTTCGGGCAATTTCTTCTCAAAAATTGACTCTCCGACCATGGTGACTGTAACATTCTCCCCCCCTTAGGACTCTTGGTCCTCTAAGAGTACCCTAAGGTTTAAACCAATTCTAAACATCTTTATCATCACAATGAACCCATGTTAGTACCACTGAGGGGTCTAAGTTTCCCCATAATCCGTCGTCATATTACAATTGGTCATAATTTGACCCAAATCACAATTAGGTTCCTAGAACCTCAGAATCACATATAAATTCATCATCCTGCCAGACGGAAAAAGACCCAGACTCTCTCGACGGATCCCAATGGTCAGAACATACCCAATCGGGGTCCCATATAACCCATATGCATGACACCAACATGGATCATATCTCTAACGGGTTCCAAACCTGAACTATCATCGGAATAGCCGACGAATACAATGAAAAGAAAAATGCCTCTTCAAACTTACATGGTAGAAGCGGTTGACACCCGGTGTGTCACACGATTGTGAAAATCTGATGTAAGCTTAATGTTATGGATGCAACTCCAATCTTCCTGACTTGAGCGAAAATGGGCGATACTTGTAAATTTCTAGTTTTACCAACTGTCGGTAAAAAAAATTTAGAAAATTCTACAGATGTCCAAATCTGGTTCTGTAAATTTTTCCTTAAACTAGACACGTGAGACTACGCTAAAAAACATTTTCAAATCGAAAATCCCAGCGAGTCAGTACAATTTATTCGAACAATTTGGGTCAAATCCTGCTATTTTTCCTAGAAGACAGCTTTGTGCCCAGCTCGAATTCAATTTGCGATCTAGGTCTACAGGAAGAAATAAATTGTGGAAATTTAACCTAAGCTAGTAGACTTAGTTAGAAATCTTGCTGCAAAATTGTAGATCCAAAATCCTCTTGTAAACTGAACAATTAAACTATCATGGTAACCTAATGGCGCGCCACCCTCTATCAGGTGGGAGTCGTAGTTTAGACTACCATCCAGTGCCTCTTAGTTGCTCCCATCCTCCAGGCATATCTTGTTGCTCCCCGAGTTAATTACCGGTACTTCTACACAGCAACCACAGACAGTACCGAGTCCTAAGACTCTCTGGTACTCTCTAACGTATCTAGCTAATCTGGAACACCTCATTGATTGAAGGTTTTCAATCCTCTTGCTTCATCATGCAATTGTGAGAATTCCTTAAATCCATTCCTACATCGTATTCCTAATGTATGAACGTCCTAATATCTATGATTCTGAACTTATTGTCCTTCGGACACAACTTTGGCATTTTCACTGCCCATCACTTCTTTTACCAATTCTAACCATAACCTCACACAGATACTGAAAGTGGTATTTGTTACCATTATTTCATAACTTATGTTCACATAACTTAATTTAGCTTTAAATTCAAAACTTTACCATAAAGGACTAACGTCCTTCCATAACTACCATACCGATTGACTCAAAGAGTCCCTTACTGAAAGCTAAGCATAATGCTCATAAGCTAATCATAAACTCTCTTATTGTTATGATAATCATAATGGTTACCTCGGGTTCTCATATACCATTCACATACTTTTTTACAGAGTGGGGCTTCTACCCCTTCCCTCCGATATCGGAACTTGCTACTAACAAGTATTTCTCATATATCCTGAAACTTTATAACATAAGAAAGAGCACTACATACACAGTTAAATTTATAAATTTTGATTTGAATTATGAACCTCTTATCTCTAGTTCATTTTAGTTGGATTTTAGTTTATTTAGTTCTTTTTATAGTTTCTTTATCTTGAATTTCATTCCATGATTGTTGATCAGTTTATGTCGATCGTCCTCTAAGTTCCTCGATTTGTCATTCTTCTTCAATGACGTCGGGAGCTATGAATTTTAACTTGAATTCTGAACCTCTTCATTTTGGTTCATTTTACCTGGATTTTAGTTTGTTTAGTGTTTTTTTACAGTTTCTCTGTGTTGAATTTCGTTTCATGTTTTTTTATCAGTTGATGTTGTGGATGTTTATCATCATCTGAGCTTTGTGATTCCTCATTCTGATCATCGTGATTCTGCGAATGTTGACGAGGATGTTGTGTTGGTGTTACACCCACCTTAGGTAAATAGTGATTTTCTGGGAAAAGTTTCCCGACGGTCAAAATCTGACATTTCCGGGACTCAGTTTTAAACATGCAGGAACACATTTTCTAATGATTCTCATGTCCTGGGAAGTAATTTGAGGTCCATTCTATGGGGTTTCATATTTTTATAAGGTTTCGTGAACCCCAGATCATTTTACCAAAAATTGACCTCGGAGGGTAAAATGGTCATTTTGGAGAAACGAACATGTTTAAGGAAAAATTGAATGTCCTGAGAGTGAATTTGAAGTTCATTCAATGGGATTTCATACTTTTAAGATGGAACTTGAGTCCCGGGTGATTTTGGCAAAATTTGTCCCCGATGACAAAATGGTCATTTTGGAAAATTGGACGGAAATTGGTATTTCGGTCCTTAGACATGGCTGGCATTTTTTAGGAAGATTTTGGGCACATGTTGGCTTGGTTGGTAGGTGGAACATTTGGGAAATAAAAGTTATGATTAAGAGATGAAGTGTTAGACTTAACTTCATCATTTTAAGCTTGTGTGTGAACCAAACTTAACCCATTCCCCACCCTTGCAGCCAATTTGCAGCCCCATTGCCCAGCCCCTTATCCAGCCCCATTTAGTTCATCCCCTCAACCTTAACCATTTCATTTCCTCATTTCATTCTACCAAACACAAACACAACTCATCTTGTCATCCTCTCCACCCATTCGGCGCTTCATCTCCATTTTTACCCAAGATCCATCCGTGTCACAACTGAAGAGATTACAAAGATAAATGACTAGATTATAAATAATGGAAAACTGAGATATTATTAAAGAAATATTGAAGAATCAAAACTAAGATCGGGAGAAAAGACTGATAAAACTGAAGTGACTTAGTTGAAAAGAAATAAAAAATGGGTGACTTGTTTGGAAGATTGGAAGTTAGGAAGTTAGGAAGTGACTGAAATGCAATAAAAATATTAGATGGGGTTCTTTTGCACAGTTTTTAGAAAACTAAGGTGCAACTAATTAATTAATTATTATATAATATATATGTATATAAATAAATGAGAGAAACAAAGCAGGGGCAATTCGATCAGATCTGGATCATTCTGGATTCTTCTTATTTTGGGATGTTGCTTCTTCGATGCGGACTGGGAAGGGCGGCCGACGATCTGGCACTGGCAGAGCTTTGTCTCCGGTGACGGGGTGGAATCGGTGAAGGAGTGGCCTCACCTCAACACCAAGGACATGATTTGGGAAGACGGTCGATGCGGCATGCGATGAAGAGGGAGAGAGATGGAGCTGGTTTCAGGCACGGCGATGCGAGGGCGAGCGACAGGCAATGACGAGGGAGATGGGATAGAAACGGTGGCGAAGGACGACGGTGAGATGCGTCCGACGGTAAGGGGATCAGGATTCTTCATTCTTCAACGATGAAGCTCACACCCGACGCTCGAACTGGAGACGGTGGATGATCCCGATGAGCGAGGAGATGGCCAGCTCTAGGCATCCGGCATGACGTGATGGCAGAGACCGTGCGGGAGGAGGTTCGCCAGGGCTGTAATTTGACGGAGATCTATAGAGGAAGACTGGACTCGACTCAGGGATGAGCTAGGCAGAGACCACTGGACCTGGGCTTCACCGACGGAATGACGGCGGCACCGGAGCCTAGCGACTCCGTCTTGGCCTGGGTTCGATGACTGTAGGTGAGAAGTCCTTTCCTCTTTTTGTCTCGACAAGGACCGGCGGGAGAAGGACGTTCGGCGGCCGACGACTGTTGCGAGGGTAAGGAACTGTTCCCTTTCTCCTCTGTACTGTGTAATTTCTGCTATGACTGAGTTGCTTGATGAAATCTGGATAATCATGGAATTTCTGATTTTGGCCGAAACATATACCTTGCTTAATTGGGGGATTTTGCCGTTAAGTCACTGTTGTTCAGTCTAACAATTACTGTTAGTATTATAATTTTTGATTTGTGAGGGGTTGCATATCAATTAATGCATTCTTCATATCTCTGTGAATGCTTTTACTGTAGAATTGGTAAATATTGGGAATTGATGAACTTTTCCCAAGATTTGGCCATTTGGCCGATTGTGTTTGATGGAATTCTGATGTGGAAGTATAATGAAAACTGCTGTAATATTGATAAAATACTGTAGATGATACTACTTAATCATATGAAGCAAGCAAGTGAATATTGAATGGTTTTCTTAGAAAAACCATGGCTGGCCGAATAAAAGTGTAATGTAAAACTGTTGCTTTTGGAATGGAATTCTACTATAGAGGTTGGGAGGATTCTTCCCTGATGCTTAAATGATGAACTGAGAAACAAGCAAGTCAAATTTGTAATTTTCCTTGAAGAGTTTCTTGGTGACCGAATCAGATTAATATTGTTTTAGTAAAATCTAAGGAGTATTTATTAAACCACTACCTACGCTTTCTATGTTGAATAATGATCTAACTATTGAAATACTATTGTATGCATGCTATTACTGAACCACTGGGAATTTCTGGAAGGAGAACTGAGAAGAGTTGTTGGAGGAAGGAGCAAGTTCAATGAAGGAAGATAGTGAACCGATGAAGGCAAGTAGGGGTTCAAGACTGACGAATGAGCTAAATGATGTAGGAATATTACTACGGCTGGTGGTTGCCAAAATTGTAATGATAGTCAAATACTACTTGTAATTATTGATAATGAATGATTATTCTGTAAAGTACAAAGAGGAGTAAATACTGTGTCTCTTAAAAGGATTTAGATTGAGTAATACAACTGTGAAGCTTAAATGACAATCTTGATGTCAATAATAAAGAAATACTTGGTAATGTGCTCTGAGGCATTATCTTTGATAAACATGTCAAAGTTACACACTCTATGGCTGAGAGTATTTCTAGAAAATGAATATAAGATAAATAATTATAAAATATGGGGACTAGATGAATATGTCAGTTAATCTCTGGCTTGCAAGACTCACATAATATAATAACTGAATTATTGCCACGTTTTACATGACAACGACAGTGCTGAGAGCCTAATGACTGAGAATTGGATAAGTATATACTAAAAGACCAAACACTGAACTGGGATCACATTGGGAAATGTAATTACAACATGAAACGTCTCTAACAGTGGAAGTTCATGAAATGTCTATAACAGTGGAACTAAGAACTGAGACGACGAGTTAGGGTCAACCCTTCTTCCTGACGGGGGCCGTCACCTCCCTGTAAGTCCCTTGAACTCTTCTCTTTTTCAATTCTTACTTGCAAGTTACTTGTAAATTATATTTTTACTTGTCAATATATATTCTCATGCCTGTCATATAAAACTTGTAAGAAACCTGGCTATCATCGTGAACTGGAGAGAAGGTCGGGATGGACGCCTGCAGTTGTGCAACTAAAGGACTACAACAGAGAAAGACTTGGAGGAACTCGACACTATTTCTTGTATTTTTCTTATTTATTTATTTATTTCTTACTTTGGAGGTAAACGCACTCTGAATCTCAGGTCGTGTTAGGACACTCAGTTCTTTCGTGAATTTTGTTTTTAAAACCTTTTAAATGGTTTTACGAAAGATCTTGGGAGTTATGAAACGTCCTTCACCGGAGTTCATCGTCTGCTCTAGAAAGCAGCTGGAACAACGAGTTCACAATAAATATAGTCTCAGGTTGTGTGCAAGTCCTCAATTTTAATGCTTAGATCACTAACCCACTGATATTTTCCAAGTGTGTTATAAGTGTCTTCCTTGGAGGTATTTCACTTTAAGGATTCGAGCATGAATCCTCTCAAGAGGGAGGGAATTGAAGTGGACCAAGGATCATCCAGAGAAAGTTTGAGGTGCAAGTAACAGATCTACATACAGCATCATATATTTTTCCAGAAGCTAAAACAATTTCTTGGAGGAGTTTTTAATATTCAACCTTCAAGTGCTAAAAAATGTCACAAATTAAAGTTGTAAACTTATTTAGGTCTTTTGCAATTTTTAAGTTACCTAGTTATTTTTTGGGATTGTAATTAAAACCCAAATGGGCCAAGCATGTAATAGCTAGCTAAAATAGCTCACATGGGTCGGCCCAGTCAGATGCTTGTGAGACAACTAGGGCACTAGACAAAAATGTTTCCTTCTTCCATTTTTTAGGCAGAATGAAATTAAAGGAAATAGTGAGGATTCAATCCCCTTTTTTGGTTCTGAAGGTCAGCTGCTCTATCTCCACCCTGAGTTCATTCAATCAAACTCACGTCTGGCTTCTAGGAACCGTTCCTTCATCGTAGTTACTAGAACCTCCGCATCCCCATCCCATATCCCTCTGTTGTTAGTCGGCACTCAGGGAGGCGAAGGAGCAAATGAATCGCACCTCGATTTCCCTAAGACCGAGCTAAAGGCGGAGGTGGGACTACCTATCTCGGTGACTCTCGATTCCACATCTCCTTCATCTCTAACATCCGTCTATATCAAATCCTGTCCCAACATCATCCCGACTCGGCAACGCTAGTGTACCCTCCATCGACTCCAGCAAGCATCGGTCTATCCTCCGTCATTGACTCCGACACAAGTTGAGCCGACGTCACCTTCCCACCTTCAAGAGCTTCATCATTTGGCACAAAACTCTTCAAAAATCAACCATTCTCATTCTTCAAGGTCAAGATCAATGTAAGGACTCTAACAGTTTTGTTTGAAGACAACAAGGTTAATGCTTCTTTCTTGAGCTTAATTGTTCAAATTAGAGACCTTATGAGCCATTGTGTACCTTAAGGTGGTTGAACTTAAGATGATACTTTAGACATGTAATCGGCAACACCATTCACATGATCTCTTGTGCCTCTCTTAGGTGTCCATCTTAAGTGCTTAGGTAACCATCCTCACACTTAGAAAAGAGAAGGAAAAGAAAATAAAAGAAAAGAAAAAAGGTGTAAAAACAGAAAAACACCAAAAAGAGAAAGTGAATAAAAATGATATGTCAAAATATCAACAAATAAAGAGAGAGCTATGGAGAAAAAAAGGTGTGTAGCAATGACGCAAGTCACATTCACTTGCTAAGTCTTGTAGCCAAACGAAGACTATTAAAATGGTCAAACTAAGGGACCTAAACTAAAATTGTTGTTCAAACTGAGGGAGTTCAAGCTTGAATGGTTTCTGGAAGGACCCAAGTGCACCAAGGATAAAGATGGAGGACCAAGTTGTAAAGTGGTACATTTTTAGAAAGCGGGCGGATGTTAGAGGTGACAGTATGTTTCCAGTAACTACCACCCCTAACATCCTTAGTGGCATGACCAAGTACCAGATCAAGGTGCCACAGCTTAAAGAAAGGTGTCAAGTCTGCACTATGTGGCAGTTCAAGGCGCCAGGAGGCGCTACCTGGAGCCACTCAGCTTCCTCTCCCTTCCAGCTTGCACTCACGGGTCTTCTCGAGATGCTTCAATCTTATCGCATTTGTATCACCTTGTTAACCCCATTTTACCCATCCTAACAATATTTTAGGTAACCTTAGGTTAGGGGTAACTTAGGACATTAGTTTTAGTATATATAAAGTATTTTAGATTAGATTTTATATGTTCATATTGGGCACTAAACCCTAGCTACGAATTTTCTCTTTGTGCTTGGGATTTAGGACCTTCAACATCAAATTCTTGAGGGGTTGAAGGGATAACTTATGGAGCATCAATCTATGGGTGAATTCTAGCCTTAACTCTTTGTATTTCATCTTTACATGTGCTATTAGTTGCTGTTTATGTATGCTTAAAACATTAATAGAGTATGATAAATGCTATGTCTTAACATTGTCTTGCTTAGGACTCAAGTAATTAGTCTCCATGCTTCTCTTGCTTGATTTCGATCTCTATGCGTGACTACCATCATAATATGCTTGCTTGGTCGCTACTTGCATGTGCGTATCATCTAGGTGTTCGATAAAATGCCCGAGAAAGCTTTGATCCTCATAGACCCTCAAGATTGTTTGATAGGCATACTCGGAGTCCGAGAGGACCCGAGGAAACCTATTGGTGATTAAATTTAGGTGTTGTAAACCTCGGAGAGATCACCCTTGGACCATGAGAGCGTTTAGGAGGTGACAACTCGTATTTCATGAATCCTCCCTATTGGATGTTGTAGTTAGGAGTAGATGGTTAAATTCTCATGTTTCATAGGAAACCGTGGTAGTTTGGGGTGTATGGGTATTTCTATTATAAGTGTCTTAGATTCCGATTCTAGTGAGTTAGATGATCAATCATGAGAAGTTAGAGATGGCCTTTATGATTTATTGGTGGATTTTGAGATGATTCACACCTCTATGACACCATTTTAGATGCACAAATATGTTTTGTATGATGCACAATAGTACTATGGAAGCCCATGATTGACTAACCATTAGTGATACCACTTCTTCCCCTCCATGATTTAGTAATTTATATTGTTTGCATGATCATCACTTCACCATGTCCTGCCTCTTCTTGTTGTCCATATTGCATTCATGCTAACAAAATGCATATAATACTTGTTAACAATTTAAACGCTTGATTCTCTTGGGTTTGATCCCTTATTTGAGCCATTGTACTACGATTGACATTGTTAGGGCTCAATGAGATGTTTATAAATGTATTTGATTAGTTGAGCGTTTTCTTGTGCTTCAATCAACACTTACACCACCATAGCAAAAGCACCCTGACTAACAACAATAAGATAGAGAAACACAATTCTTTATGTTTGCAGGTATAATGCATGAACACAGACTGCCTATTAACCTATTGATGGAAGAATATCATAAGTGTTCATCAGAGCACATGATTATTTCATGTCAGCAAAGCATATTGAGTTATATTCTAATGTTTAACATGAATAATTAAACTCTGACGAATCGTAAAGTTTGCAGGAAAGGCTTGCTTAGCAAGTAAAACCCCCAAGGTGAGTAAACTTGTGTGCATTCCATGAACGGATATTACAATTGTGTATTATGGAAATTAATTTCATAGTTATATAATTAAATTTATCCAAATTAATTAGTGTGCAAGATTATGCCAGACATTAAGGGAATTAAGGGATTAGACCAAGGTTATACGGTAAAAAGATAGATAGTTGAAGGGGTTATCAACACGTTGATAACAAACACAACGGATAAAAAGTTTACCATTAAATTTTTCTTACCGTTGAAGAAAACTACCCAAAACAGTAGAAATTCTTTCACCTGTAAGCTATAAAAGCTTCCCTATTCAAATAGGAAGTTCTACACCTCTCTAAGTAATTCCAATCTCTTCCAACCTTAAATGAAATCAAGCTTGATACTCTTTCCTTTCTTAAAGTCCAAAGAATCTGCCCCTTTCTCTCTCGTTCTCTATATAATCTCTCTCAGAAAGCGATTCACTCTAGCTAGAAAGCCTTATCAATCTCTCAAGATAAAACTTAACATTCTCAAGCTCTCTCAATGGTCGATTCAAGGAGAATCATCAACCAAGTGCTTGCAGCACTTTCTCAGCCATGAGAAGACATTCCAGAGGCGGTTACACCAATCTTGGTGAATCCTCCATCTCATCCTACTCTTGTTCTCACTGCTCTAGAGCCACAACCTCAAGAGGAGACTAAAAAAGAATGAGAATACCTGGTCTCACAAGTTTCTGTGGAAATCCAGGTGGATCAACATGTTGATACATCTACTAATCAACGCATTGATCAGGCTAGTTCAGTAGAGAAAACTAACCCTGTAGAGTATGTTGACTTTTTTATCTTCAACCACTTTGTTTTGATGATTCCAAAACCTTGAGGACCATTTTTTAAAGTTTTGATAAACTTAGGTCTCTCACCAAGATTATTATTTCTTGATTGATGAGATAAAAATTATTGGGATTAAAGTGCAAAGGATGCAAAAGTGCAAGAACACATTGCATATTTTGGTGATTGATCATTTAGATCCATTTTCTTGATTAATGTGGACTTGTTTCTTAGCCACATTCATAGAAAAATTGAAGAATATATGCTGGAATTCAATCCTATGGAAGCAACAGTCATATTCTTCATTAGATCAAGGAGATCCCTGATTGACAAGATACAATCATCTCATTTAAGGAAAGAAATCCAAGAACGCTTGATGCAATAGGCATCCACGCTGTTACAGCCACCAGATTCCGGTAATGTTTTCCGGTGTAGAGTGGTCGTTGAGTAAAGTAATCTGAATTCAGACTCTGGAACGGGTACGTATTTACCTTATTATCTGAGGTTTATTGGTGTTA
>JBBYHH010520812.1:0-10997 GCA_038382905.1 Daphne laureola
ATAATTTTTTTAGAGGACCGGGTTCAGGTTCACTACATTTAGTAAACCGCCGTTCCGGAAGACCGTCGCCACCATCACCCAACCCACTCCACCGCTTCCGCCGTGCCGGGAATGGGATGGTGGTGACACGAGCCATGGTCCGGACGAGACGCCGCCACCCGACAGCTTCCCCGAGAGTGCCTCAGATTCACCACAGGAAGAAAGAGCCCCCTAATCCGAACCGGATCTCCATCAAGGAGAGAAGAACGAGACATCGACGGCACCAGGGGGCCAGGCGCACGATGCTCGGAATAAAACCAGACTGCCGACGGCTGGGAGGCAGGTGGATCACATCATCGAAGGAGAGATGCCAAGGCTGGCGGCGCTGAGAGGCATCCAAAACCCTAAGGCGCATCATAATCTTCTTTCCGTTGCTTTTTTCCTCGTTTTTTCTATGCATGGAAAGCTGTCATTTTGACAATAATGTCTTTTTTTTTTTTGATACAAAGAGGGTAGGGGTTGAGGATACCAGAGGTTCGAACTCGAGACCTCTTACAAGTGTCCACAAGAGCATTGGTCACTAGGGCAAGTGCTCACGATGACAATAATGTCTCTTTAATCACTAAGAAACCCAATATACCATTAGCTATTAGAAAACATTAATTACAGGTAGGATATCCTTAAAAATGAAATGAGTAAATTGAACGATTGCTTTAAAGTACGACTACATTGCAAATCTATACTTGCGATTTAACATCCACTAAAACTTAACGGAATTTACAGTAAAAATGCTCAAATTGACCCTTATGATTTCTAAATGTGTTGAACATCCCTCTAACTCTATTATTTCATTTTTGAGTCATCATTCTTTATCACATGTGTATTAATTTTTCATATATTTCTTCTAAATCATTCATATTAATTATCGATTGAGTCTAAAATATCAAAAAAAATTATCAAATATGAAACAAAAGTATAAAATAGATAATATTTGTACTTAAATATACTTTTTATGCAAAAAAAAAAAAAAACTAATTATCAAAATCAAATTTAATAATTAATAATGATTTATAAATTTTTTCCAATAGCTATATTAAATTATTCAGGTAATATAAAAGGATCTTCAATAATGACATTAAATTTATTTAAAATTATACATTTTGTTTAACATCTAGTTTATGAATTGTTTCTTCAACATTTTGATATAAAATTTCATGTAATTTACATGCATAAGTTAATTAATGTTTGAAGTTTCTAAAAATATAATTTTTCAAAAGTTCATAACATAATCTTCATCAAACTAGTTTAAGTTAAGCAAATGATTGGAAGTTGAAGTAACAATCAAAGTGAGATAGAGAGAGTACTAAAACACAATATACAAAAGAATAGAATGACAACATGACAGATAAAATGTTGATCGACATGTTACTTACGTTGAATTACATATCAGTAGTCTTAATAAAGCTGATTTATTTCGTGTGTATACTGTCTTTTGAACCGTCTCAAACAAAGAGAATGTATTTAAAATTGGAAAACTTCTAAAAACTAAAAAAAAGGGGGGGAAAAAAAGGAAAAAAAAAATGGACATTAGTATTTTCAAGATTATTAAAAATTAAATAGGAAAATAGGTTGATTTAAAAAATTTCAATTTAATTTTTAAGCTGTTAAAATATATTTAAAAATTTCTATTGGCTAGGTGTTTTAATATCTATTGGATAAGTGTTTTAATTAAATAGGAAAATAGGTTGATTAAAAAATGAAATTATAAATTTAGAGTGATCTTCAACACATTTTAAAAACCATAAGAGTCAATTTGAGCATTTTTACCATAAATTCCATTAAGTTTTAACGGATGTTAAGTCGCGAGTATAGATTTACAACATACGCATATTTTAGAGTCACTTTTGCAACAATTTTTTGTTCAAGTGTAGATTTGCAATAAATGATATAGCTCAAATATATCTGGTGTAATTTACTCAAAATAAAAATAACCCATTTTTGTGTACTCTAGACTAATCTCAAGTACACTTGTTTCTTAAAAAAAAAAAAAAAGAATACAAATTGAAAGAAGAAAGAAATTGTAATGATCATAGCCGTTTGTCTGAAACTCTGAACCTTCAGAAAAGAATATCTTGAATTGCTACAACAAATTTTAATTTCCATCTTTCCTCTAGAACCCAAAAGAATAAACTGCGAACTATCCATTACCTCATCACAGGTGTACTACACAATGCAACTTCTCTACATGACTGAGCCACTCTATAAACAAATCCACACCACACATGCCTCACAAAGTGCTGCTGCTTTCACTGGTAGAAATACAAGGACCCTCACATTTCATCAGGTCTGGCCCTTTACTACTGATGTCCAACCCCTGTAACCTGCCAAGAGACTCATTCTGCATAAATTCTGAGAGGGCTAGTCGATTTGTTGAATGCATTGGTTGGGCTGCTGGCATGGTTGATTGAGAATTGTTGAATGCTGGGAGCTGCAAGTTTTGGGCATGTACAAAGTCTGATGAGGTATATGCCATTGAGTGCATTCCCAGATCAAATGATTCGACGGGGCTCATTATTTCGCCAGTTGCGGTCTTTAGCCTCTCAACTTCTTTCTTCAATGCTTCGTTCAGAGCTGCAATACGATGAGCAAAGTTAGGCGAGTCTAGATCTACCGTCCCATTTTTCCTTGTCCCCCCGTGTCTCCCACTGTAATTTATTAACACCGTTAATGAATCTGTTAATATTTTAACAGAACAATTAATGGTGTTCATAAATTACAGTGAGGGACACGGAGAGACAGGGAAAAAGGAACAGCAGATTTGGATTCATGTTAGGCAGCCACTCTGTTCTATAAACACTTGCTGTTGTAGCTTTATTGATTCTTGATCACAGTTGGACGCAACTACATGGTCATGCATACAATCTGATTTGCTCCTTGCATCTTGATTCTTTTCTCATTTTTCTAACGTTTCTCGTTTCAGACAACAGCTCAAGATCAAAATTTTAACAGGGACAATGTCTAACAAGTCCTTGATTTTTTTATTTTGTCTCGAGGATCTTGTTCGTTTTATACAAAGTTACCTTAACCCTATGTACCAGAAATTTTATACTCCCTCCATCCCATAAAATTTGGCAAAGTTGAAACGAAGATTAAAAAGTGTAGAAGACTCGTGGTTAATAGAGTAAAACTTTTAAGGATAGTCCAAAAAAGAATACGAGTCAGGTTTTAATGGGATGGAGGAGTATTTAGTTTCAGGAAAATGGATAACAACATAAAATATTTTAATGGATAACAAGATGAAATATTTTAATTCAATCCTTTCTCTTTTTTTCTCTGTTATTGAACCAATCCTTTCCTGAAATTTACATTTACTGCAAGGACAAGATATCATTTCAATATCCACATCCTAGCTTGAGTCATTTCATTAACGTGTGCCATACCCAAAGTATTATTATAGTGCTTACCATCATGCAAATGAGCTTGCTGCTCCATTGCTTGCAATCGAAGCTTCAGCTCTGTGTTCTCAGCCATCAATCCTGTTGTATCCCTCTAGAAGGAAGGAGGTTCAAAGAAGAGCAATAATCAGCATCATTTCATACCTCTGAGATTCAGTGTTAGAAACACAGAATGCATCGCAGATGACATAGATTCACAATGAAAGTACATAAGATAAAACAACCGGAAGGTATCTGATGTTGATACTACAGTGTTTAGTGTACGCATGTCCGCAAATGTTGAGCAATAGAAAATATGCAAAGACCAAAGTCACAATTAGCACATGTTGAAAGCTGCAATATGTCTATTGGATTTGGGAGCCATAAACACAAACCTGAAACAATGCTAGCTGAGCAGAGAGAGTAGTTGCTTCTGTTTGAAGGGTCTGGACTTTACGTTCAAGCTCTTGAACATAATGCGCCTTCCTTTCTTTTGAGCGTGCAGCTGACTGTCGGTTTGCAATTATCCTTTGCATAGGTATAAACACAGCTTTAACTCAGAGGTCACTCCAGAAAGTAGTAGATATTACCTCTATCCCAAATGGTTTGTCCCCTTTCCTTTGTAAATTGAAAAGGAAAAGTGACAACCCATTAGGAATGAAGGGAGTATAATAATTCAGAATGAACAAATTAAAATGTTGCTTTGACTTTATTGTACTCTACTAGACTAAGGCACATGATCTTAAGGGCTCCCCTAAGAAATGTGCAACCAAGAACTCTTTTCATAACTCCATCTATATAGTGAGGAACAAGTATCTGGTTTGGGAGTGGGAATCAGAGAAACAAAAGATCTTCTCTCAACTACCTATTAATCTGTCTTTTCTTAGAAAAAACTGTTCAGAGCGGAAAAATGAGACAACTGATACATATATACATATACATTTACATAAATTCGTACATACACTGCAGATATATACTCCGTCATTCTTAAGTACTCATTCCGTCTCTGGAAAATTGATGCGTTTCTATTTTGATGTTGTGTTTAACTCAAATTATTACTAAAAATAGTCTATTAACAAATCCAGGAAAAAACATATTTAAAATCTACAAACACTAGTCTATAATTTAGATTTAAATTATTCAACTTTATATATGAAAGTGTTGAAGAAATAAAATCATAGATTAAATGATGAAAATCAGCAAATGGAACGCACAATGACTTCTGTACTTGCCTTTGCATTTGACTCAAATGTTACTAGAAAGATTTCTTTTAAAAAAAAAAAAAGTTGGATAAATTTGTACTTTTTGATATAAGCTACTTAACTTCATATTGGATATAAACAAAGCTCCAACTTATTTCCAAAACACAAATTGTAAACAGAGAAAAGAAAGAAGAGAAGAGAATTGGTACCTTTTAGCTCGTTTAGGATCAATCGTCCATAACTCGGCCAACTTATCAGGCGGCATTGCCTTCTTGGCCTCGAGTGCCTCCCCGAAGGCGCTCCCATCCACTGAATTACTGTACCTGTGCTTAGGCCTCACCGGCGGCGTCCTCTCTCCATCGCTCCGATCCAGGGCGTCGCCGTTGAGCTTGTCGACGTCAATGAACGTGGTGAAGAGATCATCCTCCGATACGAGATCGTCCAAGCTGGCCGTAGACGATCCGTTGATCTGATAGGAGGAGGGAGACAGATCCGTCATCGACATGTCATCGGGAAACCGGAAGCTGGTCTCCGAGTGGGCTCGCCGGTGGTATGGCCCCGGTCTGATGAATTGGGACCTCCCGCCGTCGGCATTGGTCGCGAAAAGCGGTGGCTCGGATGGCGGCAATGTTGACGGAGCTGCGGCGGAACAAGGTTGGGCAATTCGCGAGGATGGACCCGCATTGCGATTTGGATCGGAAATGGGTTGAGATTCTGGAACGTTCATCAGGATTCAGGAGTCCTCTCTTCCTCTACTCTCATCTCAACTTGGATCTCCCAAAGGAGGAAGAGCGGGCAACTGGTAGTGTTTTTGTCAGGTGAAGGGCGCGTTTGGAGTTGGGATTGACACAGAAGGGGCCCGCCCAATGGCCCATTTCTACTTCCAACTCCAATGTCCTATCAAAAATGCATTTTACAATATTTTCATCGTACTAAAAGTAAAGTGCACTATTCTTCCTTAATTTTAATTATTGTATTATTGTAATTTTATTTTAAAATTTTATATTATGGAGGATCCGTTTAATTTGTTTCATTCGTAGTCTTAGCTATTAATTATTTTTTGTTAATTTTAACAGATTTTTTGAAAAAATAATAATTTTATCTATTAAAATTTATTTAAAAATCTATTTACACCATAATTTTTTGAACCTAGCAATTAAATAAACCCCAAATAATTATGAACAAAACAATTTTACCTAAAAAACTTCAAACTCCACCTAAACCCACCACATCTGTCGGACCATCGCTGGGTCATCGTCGAACCACCACCGGGTCACGTCCGAAAATCTGAAACAGAGAAAAAAATACATCGAGTCATAGATTGGGGCCTACGGCCACCGTATCCCGGTCTAGGGCCGCCAGATTGCGGCCTAGGGACGCAAATCGTGGCTTGAGGCCGGTGAATCGCAATTTGGGGTTGTCGATTCGCGGCCTGGGCTAGCAATTCGCCGGCCTAGGGCCGCGATCCGGCCGCCCTAGGCTGAGATACAATGGCCTTAGGCCTCGGTCTACGACCCAATGTACTTTTTTCTCCGTTTCGGATTTTTTGACGGTGGTCGGCGGTGGCCCAGTGGTGGTTCGACAGGTATGGTGGGTTTAGGTGGAGTCTGAAAACTTTTGGGTAGAATTGTTTAATTTATTATTCTTTTGGGGTTGATTCAGTTGTTAGATTAAAAAAGTTAGGATGCAAAAAGATTTTTTCTATTAAATTTTTTATTTTTTCGGAAAATCTATTAAAGTTAAGGATGCACTTTACCTATATTTTTAAGTTGGTCAAAATACATATTGGTTCCTTGAATTATAGTAAATTAGATGAATAAGAGCCTGAAAATATAACGTTGCAAATGATATCTTGATTATTGAGGTGGAGTAGGAGAGGCCTTGACTCAGTCTACTTGTCACGTGCCATCATGAACATTAAGAAATTTATGGGAATTGAAGGGGTTAGGGTTAACTTGGCTTATCTGGTAGGGTGAAAGTGTCACTTTTTAAAAGTTGAGGCAAACTTAGAAAGTTCCCAACATTTTTTGGGTTTTCATCAAATTGATGGTTTTCATCTCTCACTCAAACCCCAATGTCGTCTTCCACTCGACTAGATGCGGTGACCAAGTCCTCTTCTCCATCACGATGATCAGAGCCAGCATGCCGAGCGTGCTTTGGCAGCTACAGGAGCTTCGAATCCTTTCTTGAGACAACCCAACAGTTGGGGTAGCGGCCGCAGTCCGTGAATTCGAGGAAGAGACAGTAGAAGTCTCAGAGGGAAGGGTCGAAGCAGGGCAGAAGTGAGAGACTGAATCCGCAATGATGTAGAGATTATCGGAGAGCTCGATGCAGGCGATGGAGAGGAGGAAAAAGCAGTTGTTGGAGACGATCCTGTGGACGCCGTCGAGGGACATGGAGTCGTGGCGGAGATGAGAGACATGGGTATCGAAGATGATCTTGAGGACGCCGACGGCGAGGGACTTTCTGGAGGAAGGAATAGTGGGAGAGATGATGAGTGAATTGAATTATTAAAACCCAGCAATGTTGGAAACTTTCTAAGTTGGTGTCTTCTTTTAAAGAGTAACACTTTCACCCTACCGGGTAAGCCAAGTTAACCCTAACCCCAACCGCTTTCAATTCTCGTTAAAATTCTCAACATCCGTCAGGTGTCGTGACGAGTTCATCTAGTCGAGACCCTCATCTGCTTCACCTTAATAATTCAAGATCTTATTTGCGGTGTTTTTCTTCAAATTTTTCTTCATTCAATTTATTACAATTCAGGATATCATTGTGTATTTTAGTCTTTTATGTAAGAATAAGTGACCCACTCAATTACATCTAAAATGCAATTCTACCTCATTTTTTTATTAACACCTCCATTATGTTTGATATTTCTCCATCAAATTGATTATAGTTTACCTCTTACCTCATACACTTTGCATTTTGTACATTTCACACCCAAACCTTTACTTACTAATACAAACATGACTAACTATTGACGATTAACTTTCCCCATCATTAATACTGGCATTAACCTATGCCACCCACGTGTACTTGATGACCAACTTGCTTCCTCACTTCATCGCCCCTACTACCTCCAACACTTGCCTTGTCTTTAGAAACTTCCACATCAATTGTTCCTCAAACAACACCTTTAAATATCAAGGATGTTTTTGTTAGGTTTGGAAATGTGGACAAATAATAACATAATTATTTTCACTATAACGATTCCACTACTTTTTTTATTATCAATATCAAACCAAATAATTACACACACTAATACTCTCAACTCTCTCAATTTCTGCGCATACACTTACTACTGCACCTAGATTAGCAATCAGCGGCTAATCGCACAAACACACTTTGCACACAAATACACTTGCGGAAAAATCACTCTTCTACACTAAAATCTAAATAGGAACACCTATTTATACTACTCACACAAATCCTATTTATAAAAGAACTAGATAATCGAAAGGGAACCAAAATCCTAGTCCAGATAGGAGCTAGGAACACACCCACACTTGCACTAAACCATCCTAATCCAATTTTGCTTGCTAGACCCGAAATATCTCTTTACCGAAACAAATTATAATTTCAACTTGTATTAACTACATGTTTGGTCCTCTAACCTTATTAATTAACTAATTTGAATCATATATCTAACAGTTTTTCTTATATTCTACTTTCATTGCTTGTGTTTCATGCATAATGTTGTGATCCCAATTTCTGACCTCACAACTCTCAAGATCGTATCCTAACAAAAGCATAGTTCCTTTTTTAAAAGAGGAAACCAAGTAACTAAGTTAAAACTCAAAAGATCAAAGGTTTATAAAATTCTTAATAGTCCATCGCTTTTCCGGCATTTCTCTCCATTTAACAACGACCCGTCATCTTCTCCACCACCGTTCGTTCTTTTCCAACGTTATGATGAGAGCTCACTCCCAATTTTCGTCCACTGTTTCCATTCAATCCCGCCGCCGCCGCCAGCATCCCACAGCCGCTGATGTCGTGCCGTAATCCACCGGTTACTCATCCGGTCTTTCCACGTTGTCTGGTCCGTGTCTCCGCTTGTTGCTTCGATCAACTTGGAGCCATTGCTAGATGATGCAGATCTTTCATCCTTCTGTTGACTTCCGCTCCATCCACACTCAGCTCGTGTCCAGGCCATCTCGATGGCACGTCCGGACAAGCTCCCTCTACTATGCGATAATGATGCGTCGGTCGCGTTGGCCCGATGGAGGGCAACGCGGAGGCCTGCCTATGTTCCATCATCGGGTTGGTCGAGTGACTAATTTCTAATGGTCAATTGATGGTTCAGGATATCGTCAATTGATCCGTCAACTCCCTCCGGAGCGTCTGTCTTTCAACTTTTCAATCGCTCGGATCTATCCAGGTTTAACCGGGACAGTCAGGTTGGTACATGAGAGTTGTCTTACTTGAGTTGTCTCAAAAGTATTGATGCTCAACAGGGACGCTGACATGGATAGGATGATTCGGGTAAGTACGGATCTATACCAATTCTCCATTTATCTGAATCCTGGACAACAATTGTAGGACAGGGGATCACTTTCCTACTCGGGGACGGATCATGGTTCGCTAGGGTTAGGGGACTACCAACCTGCAGGTGATCACGTCTGAGTTTCCCGCAGAACTGTAAAAATATTTTGACCACACAATTTTGGTTATTATTCAATGTCCTGTGTTGGCTCTTATTTCGGTTTTGTTTAGTAGGTGCAACTGTTTATTTTACAATTTCGTTATTTTGTTGTTTAGCTTTTACTGCACGCTTTATTGCTTTAATTCGCTGATGTGGGTGTCTAGGAATTGTTTATCTTGTTATCGGACCTTGCTTTTTGGATCTCTTGCTAATGCACTGCCATGAAATGTCGGTGCCATTTTGCTCGCCTAGAGCATGTCAGGGGTATCGGATACCAGATTTTGACGTGCTCTTAAACCTTTTAAGGCAGAGTAGAAAATTCTCGAAGCTTGGCTTTGGTGTTATAAGCATTTCTACCTCTGGGCTTAACGTAATACTTAGTTAAGTTTTCAGGCAGAGAAATGAGTGGATCCTCTTCGTATCGTAGTATTTATGGGTGGATCCTCTTCATATCGTAATATCTATGTTCGTTTGCCTTTTAATAATTCGTTATTATTAAAGTAAGCTTACTATTTCAACAAAAAAAAATACAATGCTATTGTAAAATTTATTTTAAAAAGATTTTTTTTTTGAAATTATTATATTTTAATCAGACTTTTTTTTTTTAAAAGGCAATTATGTATTTTATTGATAATAAAAATTAATTACACCAGAACCCAATAAATAGAATTGGGAAAACTCCATCAGGAAACATCACGCTTAGCTATACCAGATACATGATGAAACTCTATTGATCAACCTGACACATTCCTAAAATAAAACTTCTCCTAGAGGAACCCTCATTCCCAAACTGATTAATCTTTGATATTCCATTGAAGTTTCCTTAATTCTAATCTCAACTTCACATTGGTCACCCATTTGACATTAGATGATGGTTTCTTCGAAGCTTCATCTTCTTTTTTCTCACCCGAGAATCCGATTACAAATTTAGGGTCCATTTAATTAGAAAAAAATTTCAATAATTTCATTTCAAGTTTTCTTTTTAAATAATTAGGATATATACTAGTTACTCCCTCCATCCCACAATAATACCCACATTTAAATTTTGTACTTGTGTTTGACTCAAACTTTCATTAAGAAAAATTTATTAATTTAAAAAAAAATACATTTAGAAAGTAGACACATTAAAGTTTTATTTGAATATAAACTTATACAATTTACAAGCTAAAATGTTGTAAGAAAAAAATCATAGATTAAATGCTGAAAAATAAACGTGGGTATTATTCTGGGAGAGAGGGAGTATTAAAGAGAGAAAAACTTGTTTTCAAAATTTTAGAAAACTCATGTATTAAAGTAGAAAATCATATTTTGAAATTCTTCATTTTAACACTAAATTTTCTAAAGTTTTGAAAACAATATTTTCTCTCCTTAATGACTAATTATATATCCTAACTATTTATAAAGAAAACTTGAAATAAAAATTTTGAAATTTTTTCATAACTAAACGGCCTCTTAGCATTTTTAAAAACTCCAAATTTAAATTTTCTTTCAAATACCCACACCCAAATTGGTTAAAAGCTCCATGAAAATTTGAAATTGGAGAGTGAAAAGCCTCCTTAGAACCACTCCCATCCTCATGTGAGTAATTAATTGGATCTAACTTCAACTATGTTTTAATCAGACTATTAACCGGCGGAATTTCAAATTAATCTCTTAACGAATTTTATTTTCATAAATTTCGAAAACTTAGAGTTTTCTTATTACTTCATTTATCTATTTAATTGTTACATTTGACTTTCA
>JBBYHH010520923.1:0-10997 GCA_038382905.1 Daphne laureola
CTCTACACCTAAAGGATCTTTATCTCTCCTCTTGCAGGTTGTCAGTTCACCCTCTCTCGGCTCCTCTTGAGTTCTAGATTGGTAGTTTACTATCAATCGTCAATGACACAACAACTCATTTTCCATCATCCACCACACAAGGTCTTATGTAAAGACTCTACATTGAAATATCAAACCAGCATTGGAAACTTTAGTAATAACATCAATTGATCTTAGCATGCTAAAATGATGAAAATGATCTCTCAAATGGATAGATAAGAGTCTCCAAAGTAAAACTAATTAAAAGATGGTGGCTAGAGAGTAATGTATATTATTGTAAGTCTAGACACATTCGTCGAAGACACAATACCATTAGACAACTACTCTCAACAGGAGTCATCAAATTGGCTATTTGAGGTCAATAGATAACATTGCAGATCCGTTAAGCAAATGGTTAAATAGAGACTTAGTTGAAAATTTACAAAAGAATAGCTTAAAGCTTGCGGATATATAAGTTTTATGAATGAAAACCAAACCTAGTTGACTTGAGATTACAAGATCTAGGTTCAAAGGGACAATCTAATTATAAGACTTAAAATGGTCATGATGGAGGATAACCTTAAACTCATTCCTGTCATAAAAGAATGATGTGGATAAGGTTAGCAATCTATTACTTTAATGATGTTTAAGTACCTCATGTTACTTAAGAATTAAAAAATCACCTACGTGAGAGAAGTGTAGCCGATTCAAAGGAGAATTGGTGAGCCTAACTCTTCCAAAACCAAGATGTGTTCACCGTCAAATTGATCAAAATCATGAAAATTGATCAAATGAGGAATGTATCTTGTGTAAGATATATGAGTTTTTTACACAAGAAAGCAGGATAGTCTAAGGACACTGTGTCTACAAGATAACTATTAAAGTAAATGTATTTTATAAGGAAAAAGTTCAAAGGATCACATCTACTTTTTCTATGTAGGATTCAGTTAATGAACACCATCATAGAGTCAAAATGAAAACGATTTTTCATTCATGTGTGGGATTGTTAGAATATAACGGAAAATGGTGTAAAATGTGAATTACAAAATTATTTATTTTCTACCAAAAATTTGGATGTTTTATCACCATTAGTATGGTGATTTATGAACTATTAGTAGGATGACTAGCATTCAGGTGCCCTAATGGCTAGACCTCTCATAAACACTATAAAAGGACACATCCACCATGCTTATTTCTCATCCATTTCCACACTTCTTGCAATAACTCTCTCATTCTCTTATTGCAAAATCTTTTTTGCATAAGTTTGTGGTGTTCTTCAAGCTAGATCGTCGACGAAGAAGCTTTTGGTGCAAAGCTTTTTTCGCGTTCCATTGTATTTTGGGAGATAGACGACATTTCGATCCTCAAGCGCTTGTACAAGAGGGGTGAATATGTTTTAATGAAATTGTGTATAACGCAAGCCTCGGAAACCAAATCCTGAAGAACGATTCTTGTTTCTAAACTTTTTTTATTGATTAGTTCATCTTCTTGTTAATTTTAATTTATCGTTAAACTTAAAATTTATATTGTTATATCGTCAATTTAGTTAACTTCCGCCATAATTTCTATTCGACTTCATTACAATAATTCTGGTGAAATTTTCTTATAATTTTTTGAATAATTTATTTCTGAAATTTGGTAGAATTATTATATTGTCACTATCTTTTATATTTTGTTCATTGCATCAGATATCTATATAATCATACAACTTTTACATTTTGTGTAATTCTACCCCATACTCGTGTTTTACCATTTTTTGTATTTTCTCATATTACAAGAACTTAATGTTAAATGGTAAAATTGTACTCAAATGATAACGATGATCAAGTGTTAGATAATAAGATACAAAATGATAAATTACTCACATTAATAATCATATGTGACGAAATTGTCCATTATACTACATCCGTCCCTAAAAAATTGGTACGCTTTATTTTTAGCATTTAATCTATAATTTTATTTTTTTAATATTTTACTATGTAAAGTTAAATATTTGTAATCCAAATTATAGATTAATGTGTATAGTTTCTAAATATATATTTTTTGAAGTTTTTTAATAAATTCTTTCTAGTAATAATTTGATTCTCCCAACATCAAAAAAGAAACGCACCAATTTTTTAGGGACGGACGAAGTATATCCAATGTCGTTCCTGACATTCTATGGGTTCTAGGTAAAATGAAAAAATGGGGCCCTAGATAAAATGAAAAAATAGGTTATTTTTCCTTCAATCTCCATCAATGTTGTCAATCATCTAAAAATATCCTCCTTGTAAGGTCATCCCTTATCACTTACAAAGAAAAACAAAAAATAAATCACAAAAAGCGGCTTCTACGAGTATTATGGGATGCAAAATCATTAATAATAACATTAACCTCAATATTTTTTAATAAATCATTCTCAGTTGATAATATTGCTAAATCATTCAACCTTTCTTGCGACATTGATGACCTTAAGTAGATTTTTATCAACTTTAG
This sequence comes from Daphne laureola, assembly GCA_038382905.1. Lineage (NCBI taxonomy): Eukaryota > Viridiplantae > Streptophyta > Magnoliopsida > Malvales > Thymelaeaceae > Daphne > Daphne laureola. The sequence continues at coordinate 2,494 of JBBYHH010520923.1, forward strand.
CTTTAAAAAGCTTCTTTCAGCTGATGCCACAGTTAAAACAAAATCTATAAACAATGAAAATATTTGGATAACAATCTAAAGATTTTATAAACTTAAGAATTTCAATGGCAGTCATTGACTCATTTGGCAAAGTCGTTTGCAATACTTTTAATTCAGAGTTAAAATCATTTAAATCAACATCGGATGAATCGTCATGAGAAAATGTGGAGTGAAAATTAACATAAGATTCTCTCAACTTATTATCATCTAATGCCTTTAACCTCTTTGAATCAAATAAAAATGCAAAAACATTTTTAAATGCCTTTAATTGCTCAAATTTATTTTTTAAAGAAATGAATGTCATGTCTACAATAACAAAAAATCAATCAACTCTACATAACTCTAACATGATCCTGCATTATAACATCAAATTCAGCTATCATTTTAATCAATCCGAGAAAATTACCATTGCTATCTTGGTAGAGTTTGTCATTGGATTCTCGAAAAACCAAGTTATGTTTATCAAGACATTTTACAGAAGAAAATGTTTTAAACAAAACTTGTGTCCAACGGTCATTCTCCTTCATTATCTCTTCTTGCAAACTTTTATCAATTATTTAATTTTTATCCAACCTTTCTCTCAGTTCATTCAAAGTATTCATATGCTCTACACTATTTTCATGTTTTTTTAGCCTCTCACTAATATGCTTCCAATCACGTAAACCCTCATTTCCTAATAAACTTCGATTACTAGTAGATTTGAACAATTTGCAGCAAAAACAAAACACTTTATCAACACTTTTGGAATAGATTAACCACTTTCTATCACTAATCTCACCATTACTCAATTTTAGAGAAAAATAGGAATAAGAAAAATAACTATTATTATCATTCAAGGGAAACACAAGATTTGATTCTCTAATAGGTCTCTTTTATACTATAATGTCTCTTGATTTATTATCAAGATTCTTCAAATTCTTAGGATAAAAAAAATCTAAAGATGAAATAATTTCATCTTCATCAATAGGTTCATTTGTATTATTGATTTCATTATTCTCATTGACACCATTATGCAAGAATTCATTATCATTCACATCATTATTCAAATCCTCATTCTCATTGACATCATTATGCAAGAATTCATTGTCATTCATATCATTATTCAAATTGTCATTCTCAATGACATCATCATGCAAATTTTCATTAGTATTCAAATTGTCATGAGGAAAAAAAAAATTCAAGAGCTCTTTGTTGTGATTTTCTCACTCTTCTTCATGTTTTTTCTTTTTTCTTTTTTCACATCCACACAAATGCTTTTTGGGCAACATAGTAATTTTTTTTTCAACATGGGCAACATAGTAATAGTATACAAAGATAAATAAAAATATCACGCAATTAAAAAAAAAAAAAAAAATAGCACATGATGTTTGTTATTTTGCTTCTAATGCTAGCCACCTCAGACGTTGGCAAGGACACACGTGATTCGGCTAAATAGGACACCGAAAGATGCCGATGACTCAAGTTTACGATCGACGTCGCTACAGAATGCTTGAAGATTTGATGCTCGCAAGGGATTGAAATGTCCGTGTGGAGTGTGGATTTGTGAGATAATTTTCAAACCCTTTTAATTTGAGTCAATGAAGGATCTGAATAGATAGTGTGTTTTTTTTTTCTTCTCGATTATATTATAATTATATAATTATATATAATACATATAATAAAATATACTCTCACCGTATTTTAAAAGTTGTCTCATTTAACTTTGATGTTTCAAAGTTCAATGTTTGACTCAAATATTTACAAAGATAAATAGTACAAAAAAAATCTAGAAAAATATATTTAGAAAACTTATATTGTAAATTATGATATACATAAAATTATTTAATTTTAGATGTCTAAACATGGATGAAAAAAAATTATAAATTAAATACTGTAAAACAATTAAAATAAATGAGATAATTTTTAAAGTACGGAGAAAGTATGTAGATATGAGCCCCTTAGGTCCTGAGTTCTAGGCGGTTGCTCTTTGGATCTATCCCGAAAACCGGCCCTGAGTATATCCCTGCTTTATTTCATCATTAGACACATTCAACATGATCAGTTTGTGTTTAGCAACATTCTACTTCGAATGAAACTCCACGGCTCATTCAATTCGTGGGGGGCCATATTCACCCCACAACTTTGATTGTAGGGCATGACATTTGGGTCATTAGTTCAAGGATAGGCTTTCTTCCAATGTTTGACCATTTTTTTCTTCCACTCACGATTGTGAATTCAACTTTTTTGAATTCCTCAACTTACTTTTTTCCAAATGCTAGATCCACTCATCTCTCCTTTTCTACATCACTAAAAGTCCTCACCGGAAGTTACTGATTTTCCTGAGTTCTGTTTCGTCAGCAAAAAGACAAAAAAAGAAAATAGATCTGTTGCAGTTTTTTTTTTTTCTCTTTAGTTTACAAAGAATCCGGTTCAACTGCCTACCGGTTTCAACGGTTCTAGACGGTTTTGACCGATTCATCCCGATTTTTTATGCACTTAATGGTTAATCAAAACCCGAACTGGGACGAGAAGGTATATAAATTCACGATTTAATCAGTTGAACCGATCAGTCCTGTCCGATCCGACTCTCTTACGCATGATTTTGATTGCTTAGAAAAGTCTTCCGTGACTGAATTCAATTATGCAAGGAGGGCTTATTCAGTCATTTTCTATTGACCTGTTCAACCTACATTCATAGTTCAAAACTAATTTTCTTTTCCACATAAACTATTCAGCTTCTCTGTTCCGAACACATCTAAGACAAATATCTATAATATAATACTAATAAAAAACCCTCCCTCCAAAAGTATAAGTGAAAATACGTGGTTACGTTACGTCAGCACCAATTAGGCCATATGATATATATGTTTTTTTTGAGTTACAATCCCTTAATTTTCAATAATGGTTATCGTTTTCAACTCTAATCAGTTTTTTTTTTTATAACTTGAATTGGATAGTGTTTATATTAGTCAATTACAATGAAGGATCGGTATAAGGGATTTTGAGGCTTAAAATATGAAGTCTCATGTGCGTCTCGACATGAGAAGACAAGTAAATTGCATACCCTAATTATATTTGAAATTTAACTTTTTTTGTTACCATTTATGTGATTTCAGCAACTTGATTAGTGAAACTAATTCATGAAACTTTTAAATATCACTTTTATTTTATTACCCTCAATTTTTCTTCTCCACACACATAAAAGTTACTTTTATATTATATATCAACTTTACTTTATTATCATTAAGTCTTCAACTTTACTTAATTTATGTGTTCGTTCAAATGTGGCAGTATTTTTCATGAATGGAGGGAGTGATAATTTATTATGCTTTTGTTATAGACGGATGTTTAAGATTTTTTATTTCTTTATTTTGAGCACAAAATTTTTAGATATATTAACATCTTTGGTGGAGCTTATAGTTAATAATAAATAGTTGAATTCATGACGAAGTCCAATATTTAAATTCGAGGGCCGGGTTCGAGTAAAAGGAAGGGTCATGATCGAGCGGGGAGAAAGGACATTCATGGAGAAGGGATAGGTTCGACGGTTTCAGACAGGGTCGGCGATGGGTGGTGTGGTCTGGCTCGCTGAGGATGGGAGGGCGGTTGGTCGGAAGAAGGGAAGGTGGTTGATGTGGTGCTTGCGAGATAAATTTAAGTTTGGGGAGGGAGATGCTCAAAGTGTAATTTTCAAAAGTTATGGTTAATTTGTTTGTTCTTAAAACTTTTGGGATCAAATTGATGATAAACGTCCCTAATTTTAACATAAAATGTACTTTACAAATTGATTTTATTAGGAAAAAAATTGTAACTTATAGAATGAAAATGAGCAAAAAAAAGTTAAAACATGACTCATGTAACTTTAGGGACCATGAATGAAGTTTAGTCTAAATTAAATATTAAAAATGAAAAATCAATTTTTCACGGACGAGGAAAATGTAATAAGATTCATTTACACATATGATATTAATGTAGCTGTTGTGGATTTTTTAGCATTAAGGGAGAGTTATTTTGTTTATATTAACATATTTGGTAATTAATTTCAGTATTCCAATAATAAAAATAACTCAAAATTATAAGTGAACCAATTTTCTATAAATTTATTTCACTGAATATATTGTTACTTGACATATTAGGAACATTGATAATTATTAATTTATTGAACCCGAGACGAAGTCGAGTATTTAAACTAATTGCAATTTATTGAGAAAACAAGTTTGCCTCCATCGGTGACAACAAGATAAAATGAACATAAATGAATAGAGTAGAAATAGAAGTCTAATTATTTACATATCAATATAAAAATATATATATATATATATATATATATATATATAATTAAGAAGTTAATGATATTTTAATAATAAATTAATTATTGATAGTAAACTACCGATATAGAGTCCAAGAAACGATGTTGCGAAAGAGAGAATCGACGACCTAGAAGAGGAGACAAGAAGACCTTTTAGGTGTACAGAAGAGCAGCGAGCGTGTAGTAAGTAACTTTTGTGTGGTATGCACCACCCAATATATAAGGTGGTGTCGAATCCCATTATAGAGGGTTCAATCATTGCGATCATGCCATAAGTATGGGGTTTCGGATGCAAAAAACCCACTTAACTAGGTCGAAAAGTACGATTTACCCACTGATCTTTTTATCGGTCTATTTTAACCACTCGTCTCTAATTACTAAGTCTAAATTAAATACTTTCGATCAGAAAAGGTGCAAGACAAATACTTGAGGGGCTAACGGAAGGAATATTCAGTTATATCTGAGAATATTCCATTAAACACTAAAGGTCCAAATTAAAAACTTTCCATGTCTGCACGTACGACGGTGCCGCCACTGTGCTTTGTTACTCCAACGATTGAGATTGACGTCTTCCGGTGGCGGAGCAAGTCTGTGGTGGTGCTCCGAAGGTCGGGGAAGGCAGTGGTTGTGCTGGAAGCGGCGAATCCCCAACCTCCCAACTGATCTAAGCGCGACGCTCAGGCACATGAGTCTCAGTTCCGACGCTCCTCCAGGCCAGCCGAGCTTCCGATCGATTGCTTCAGAATCGCAAAGATGTTTCCCGTCCACCTCGTCTTATTATCTGTCAAAATTGCTGTCAGAAGATGATGGATTGGCGACGATCCGGATGGTGGACCTGTCAGCCCGATTCTTGGTCAAAACAATTGTCCACATCAGGAAAAGTGGGTGCCACATCAGCTTCACATCAGGAAAAGTGGGTCCCATATCACACATGGTGGTTGAGTTGGATGACTTAACGTTGAGTATTAAATTTACACTAACAGAATAAATGTTAGTGGGTAAAACAGGCTGATGAAAAAGAGAGTTAATAATTTGCACTTTCCGACCTAGTTAAGTCGCTTTTTTGCACCCGGAGCGTAAGTATGGCTATGTTTGAGGAGACGTCCATTTGGGAATTTATTAGAATATCTGACCTTTGGAGGTGATATAATGGAGTGGGGGATTATGCATCCTGATTGCATTGTACGAAGGTTCCCTATACGAGGAGGTTGTACCGCCGCGAGTGGCTTGTGTGTAGCCTTAGGCCAGGTTAGTGGATTGGGCGAATGGGCTGGCCAAGTCTTTCCTTGTACGAATGTGTCTTTCTCATACTAGTGATTTGGTCCATATTCACTCACAGTGAAGATAAGCAACAGGAAGAAGCAGAGGAAAGGGAACCGGCATCAGCATGGAAGTTCAAACATAGAAAAAATAATAGGTGATGTTATAAAGGGAGTATTAACTAGATCTTCTTTGAGAAATCTATGTTGTTTTCAAGCTTTTCTATCCCAAATACAGCCCAAGGTTATTAATGATGCTCTGGTCGATGAGAATTGGATATTAGCTATGTAAGATGAGCTAAACCACTTAAAAAAGAATGATGTTTGAGAGTTGATGTCAAAACCCAAAGATCATTCCATCATTGGCACAAAATGGGTATTCAGAAATAAACTTGATGATAATGGTATTGTGACAATGAACAAACTAAGGCTGGTTTCCAAAAGATACTATCAAGAAAATGGTATTGACTACGATGAGACATTTGCACCAGTAGCTCGAATGGAAGCCAGTGTATTTTTCTGTTTTCTAAACATCAAGCTTTTTCAAATGGATGTGAAGAGTGATTTTCTAAATGGTTTTATAAAATAAGAAGTCTTTGTAGATGAACCACTTGACTTTGAAGATCCTTATTATCCTAACCATGTTTATAAACTAAAGAAATCTCTTTATGGTCTAAAACAAGCTCATAGAACTTGGTATGAAAGACTAACCAGTTTCCTAGTTGAACATGAGTTCAACAGAAGAAAAGTAGATACTACATTATTCATAAAATCTACTGACTCTTATCTATTATTAGTTCAGATTTATGTAGATGATATTATCTTTGGTTCTACTAATGATCTACTCTCTAAAGAATTTTCTAAGCTAATGCAAGGAGAGTTTGAGATGAGTATGATAGGAGAACTCAATTACTTTCTTGGTCTGCAAATCAAACAAAGAGATGATGGAATATTCATCAACCAAGCTAAGTATACAAGAGAGTTTCTGAAGAAGTTTGGTTATGCAAATGCCAAACCGTGTCCTACTCCAATGAGCAGCACAGCTAAACTTGATGAGGATGCTTCTGTTCAACGCGTTGATCAAAAGCTTTACAAAAACATGATTAGATCATTATTCTACCTCAAATCAAGTAGACCAGACATATTGTTCAGTGTCTGCATATGTGCTAGATTTCAATTAAATCCTAAGGAGTCACACTGGAAATGCATCAAAAAGATCTTTAGATACCTAGTGGATAAACCAGAACTAGGATTATGGTATCCCAAGGAGACATCATTTGATCTGCATGGATACACTGATTTAGACTTTGCTGGAAGCAAAACTGACAAAAAATCAACAAGTGGAACCTGTCAGTTCTTAGGAAATTGCCTCATCTCATGGTTTTCCAGAAAGCAAAACTTTGTAGCACTCTCGACAGTTGAAACAGAATACATAGCTTCAGGAAGCTATGTAGCTCAGTTTCTTTGGATGACTTAATAATTGAAGGACTATGGGCATAAATGTGGCAATCAGATGGGATAATACAAACATCATTTACCTTGTAAAGAACCCTGTTTCAAGAGCAAAACATATAGAGATGAGATATCACTTCATCCGGGAGCATGTGACAAATGAGGATGTAACATTGGAATTCATTGACACAACCAATCAGCTGGCAGACATCTTCACCAAACCACTGAATAAAGAAAGGTTCAGCTTCATCAGAAGAGAACTAGGCCTCATCAATTCAAGGTGAAAGGTACACATTACTAACTCATATGGAGTCAAAGAAAAAAGATTATGAAAATCAATTTCATAATCACATAGTCTTACAAACTCCACAGTAGAATTGTGGACTCATTTAGTCCAAAGAACTTTTAAACATTTTAAAATAGTTTTCAAAACCTAGTGCATCAACACATTAATGAGACTCCTTTTTTCAAAGCATTTTTTGAAATCTATTGGTTTTTAATTGGACACGTTATGTTTTCAAGTCCAAAATTTCTATCTCTATCTTCAAAAGGGATCTCTAAGTCTTTTAAGCGAAAAACTTGGACTAAGCACAAACGTTATGACTAAGTCAAACAATTATGTCTGTTGATCAACACGTTGATACTCATCCTATCAACATGTCGATGACAAGTATCTGCACAATTCATGTTAACTCATGCATTAACTTTGTTGCTTTACTATTTTGTTAGGAAGTTGGGGTTCCAAACCATTTCTTTTATACATTCAGGCATGTTAGAGTATGCATGACCTCCCAAACCCTTCAACAGATACATGTTTAGTAATTCATAAGGGTTAATAGTCAACTTTCAAAAGAACATTCATCAGAATACTTGATCAAACTACAGTTTGTTGGATACATCAAACATAATCTTGTTCATTCAGTCATCTGTATGCATGATCAATCTATATGTCCAGTCCAAGCATCGAATCAAAGAATGAAAACCTGTAATCGTATCTAGATGCTCTGAAACTGATATATGATATGCATCTTTCATTAAATGAGTTGATCACTTCAATTGTATTTCATATCTCATAATGCTTATTCATATCTCATCATTCTACCTATTCATGGTCATGATCTACATGTATTAAATATCACAAGGACTTGGTGGTTATCAACATGTTGATGATAACTTAAGTAATACACTTAGTCCCACTTACATATCTTACATATGTACTCCTCTTGATTGTACCTTTTTTATGATAACAAAAAGGGGAAGAAATATGTTGAAGAAGTAAGGGGGAGGTTGATCTTTTGATATAATGCAATTGAAATCCAAATATCATTTTCCAAAACTATTTTCCTAAGGGGGAGAATACATTCTAATGGGAGACTGTGTTCTAATTTGCAAAAGATCTTTCAAAGATCATCCTAAGAAGGAGCATATATTCTAATATAAGAGCTTTATTAAGTATCATTTCAAAC
>JBBYHH010521034.1:0-10997 GCA_038382905.1 Daphne laureola
CACAAAGCCTTTGTTTGACAGAACAGACACATACATACATACATACAGTATATTTCTTGTTTAAAAATCTCTTCTTTTTGAGCGGGTATTAAAACACGGTACCGATTCTCCGATCGTCTCTCAATGGATTCAGATTTCTGGGCTTCTCGTCTCGCTGCCGCCAAGCGCCAATACATCCTGCAGCACCATACCCAAAGCTCTCATTTGGGTTCGTTTCCATTTCCTTAGATCCTTCCATTGTTGGATCTAGCTATTTCAGCTTCTTTCATTGCCTAATAGAGTGGATTTCTGTTATCTCTATTGCGGTTTGGTAGATCGTTTGAACTTGGATGACTTTGAGGTTGAAGAAGAGGTCCGACCCGATTTCCCCTGCCCGTATTGCTACGAAGATTTCGATATCGCTTCTCTTTGTTCGCATCTGGAAGAGGAGCACTCTTGCGAGTCAAGAGCAACGGTGAGTTGTTTTTGGTTTAACCAAATGTTGATGCTGCTTTTCGATTCGTTTAGAGGTTGAATGATGCTTGAAAATCCTTATGTTTGGGTCAATGCTGAAATGAAATCTGTCATGAACTTTCCATGGTTTTCGTCCAAAATGCAGCATTCCTTTCGTTTGTGTTTTTATGCATGTTTTTGGTTTCCAATCAAAAGCAACTGGAACCATTAATGTAAGCACAAGAAAAGTTATCATCTAACATTGAGTGTGCTTTCTTCTGCTACCGTGATTGCTTAAGCTATGTCATGTTTGCAGTGAAGCTTTGTCATTGCAGCAGCAAAAACTAATCCTTTTCTTGTATCAATTTTTGCTTACAGGTTTGTCCCGTTTGCTCTGTCAAAGTTGTGAGGGATGTGCTAAGTCACATTACGATACAGCACGGCCATTTGTTCAAAATATCCTTTATGACCTGCAAAACTTGTTCTTACTTACAACAACTGCCTCATTTTGATTTTCTTTAACTGAGGATTACTTGCAGAGACGTCGCAGGTTGCGTAGGGTTGCGATTCCTAACAGCCAGACTTTGTCTCTACTTGCCCGGGATCTTCGTGAGGCTCATCTACAAGTGCTTCTAGGGGGTGGTGGTGGATTTAGGCCAAGCACTACCAGTAGTTCTACTGCTGCTGCTGCTGCTACTGATCCACTTCTATCTTCCCTTATTTTGAATTTCCATTCATCTGAAGCAGAAGAAATTTCAAAATCTGTAGTAACAAATGTTGATGACTCCCCCGCCAACAATGTATTACCCACCAATATGTGGAAATCAAGGTACTTATTTTTTAGTTCAACAGCTCAACATTCTTGTCAATTGATTGGAAAATGTATTTCTAATCATTGATATAGCTTGACAGCTTAAATGAACATGAGGGTTAGTTGGGTTTTCGTGCATTTTAGGTTGGTTGAATTTTAATATTTGCATAGCTCTCTTGGCTATATATATATACTCCATATACACTGTAACATGTGTTTCAGGGTGTAACATGTGTACCACATTTTACACTGTACAGTTATGAGGCATCTTTGAGTTATGAAGAGCGGAAGAAGAGGATACAACAAGCCAATGGAAGAGCTGTCTTTGTTCAAGATTTGGTTCTGTCAGCTCTACTAGAAGACTGATGAAGCATGGGGTTCTACAATGGGATGGGATGGGATGATCAAAATGTTGAGTTTAGAAAAGTAATCTTGAATGCTGGCCCATTAGTTGGGAAGTTTGAGGGCATTGGTTGCTTCATGAGATGATCTTCATCTTCTTGCTCCCCTCTTATTTGTGGGGGAAGGTAGGGGGGAAACAAACAACACATACTACTATTATGTACTCCTACAGCCTGGAGGAATGTTTCTTCTGACCATTCTTGTCTGTTATGTTCTATTCATGAGTTATTATTCATACACATCACTAAGTCAGCCATTTCGGTTTTGTTCTAGTTTTTTTTATCAAGAATTTCAATGTCAAGTTACAGCAGTTTGAGGTAGTGCAGGTGGACATTACAATTTACATGGCACAAATGTTCAAGATGCAAGGAAGTGGGAATAAATACTCTATTTTTTTTTTGGAAAATGGTATTCAAGGATTGGTCTTTGCTAAGTTGCTAACAGCAAGGGGACTTGAACTCTAAATTTCCACCTTGCATCCTTAGAGCTTGCCATTAAGGATGCTCATGACCAAATCTGATTCTTTTTTTCGGTTTACCACATTATGAATGAAAGTCTTTAAAACTTCTGATTACTTGTAAAGTTTTCAAACTTAATTAAATGTTTAGGACAGATGGTAAAATTTTGATATAAATGGAAGTCTAATTGTTTGGTTTCCATTAATATAGAATTGTATGGCGGTTGGCATGTTGCATCATGTAGCTGCAATAGTCGGTGTCACGACTCAGGAGAGTCAACCATGGCACCCAGCGCATATAAGCATATTATAGGATTGGGATGTGCCAACCAAATTAGTTTACTACCTAGTTATATACTCCAATGGCGCGCATAATCTTAGTATTTTCAAGAATTAATGGCACTTGAGCTTGATGAGCTTTTTCTTGTTCGTGTTGCGTTGCGGTGCGGTGTAGATTACTTGTATTATGATGGTGGAACTCTTTCTTCTGGGTTGTACTGGGATTGTAGTCTTCCTCCATGCCACCAATTTCGTCTTCCACCTTATTTTCTCCCAACACCTCGCCCTCAATGCCATTAGGTGCTCTTCATCATCATCTCCTTCACCTTTCTGTTATTGTTGTTCTTCTTTGAAAACTAACTTCTTGTGGGGGTTTTCGTTTTGTGGGTCTATGCAGTTTTCTGGGGTTTGTTGGGTGGTAGATATTTTGCATCGCAGCTTTTCCCTGTAGGTAATGTTTGAGCAAAGACAGACGGCAAAGTTGGAGATGATGCATCCCTCAGACTGACCATCTCCGGCCAGTACCAAATTAGACCTACCGTCACAGCCACGCAATCAGCTGCCTTTGTAATTGTAGCTACGTAACATACTAGAATGTTACGTTTTCTAATCACTTTAAGCTTCTGGTCGTCTGAATGGAACTGAAAATTTGAATCTTTGTTTTTCTGTTTTTCAGTTATTTAATTTTGATTATTTCATTAATGTTTAGATATATTGATTAAGTTGAATAATTCATATATGTATCATAATTTAAAATCTAAAATTTCTAAATACATGAGTATTTTTCATGTATTTTTTCCACTCCCCTCCTAGCCAAACAGAGCATACAAGTGCGAACTATGCATCTTCAACCATCAAAATTGTTATAACAGAAACTGCAAAATAGAGTATGTAATGAGTTACTTGTTATTAGTTTACTTCTTTATTTTAAAACAAACCTAATTGAGACTTACCTGCACAAGCTGTAAACTTTAGTTTCTTAGTCTCAAGGCTTCTCAGAAACGGACCAGCAAAGTGGAAAAGGCACCTGAACAACAATCTTGCAACGAGGAAGAGGATCATCATCTCAACTATTGATACGTACAAATAAGGATCATAAGTTAATCAGAATCTAGTAGAGTATATACTTTTTTCCTGGTGTCAAATAAAAGTGGAGTATATACAACTTTAAGGGGAAGGATTCTTTTTTTTTTCTTTTTTCTTTTTCCCTTCAATGGTGTCCATTGTCACCAGTAATTATATAGTCCATCCGCCACAGATCCAACGCCATCCGACAATTCATCTACACACGGGATTTTGGGTGTAAAACAAACCGAACCATTCATGAACCAATTTGAGCTTGAGCTCAAACCACATCAAATGAATCAAGCTTCACAAATCACAAATTAAAATTTTGATTCAAGTAGTAAAACAAACCGAACCCGAACGTTTAACATTCGACTCGAGTCAACTCACAAGACAATTCGAACTAGGAATATAAAACGAACTAAACCATTTACGAACCATTTCGAGCTCGAACAATCGAATTACGTCAAACAAACCGAATTTCACGAGTCACGAACCCAAGAAAACTGATGATTTGGGGATAATTTACAACTTAATCTTGTTTTTTTCTATTTTAATTAATTAAATACTTAAAATTTTCGAGCTCATGAACTATCGAACCGAACTCGAACATTACACGAGCCGAGTTCGAGCCGTTTTTTTCGAACTCGACTCGAACGAACTCGAACTCGAGCCGATTCTCACGAACTCGAACTCGAATTAGTGATGTTCGGGCTCGGTTCGACTCGTTTACACCCCTACACGGGACTGTGATGGAGCCAATGAAACCCTATACAATACATAACAATGGCTACATCTACATTTTATATGCCGCTGCAATTCAATGTACGAATTTCCCTGGAACCTTCTCATATCAACATCTCAGACTCCTCTGACATTATGGTTAACAACGAATATTTACCTTTTATCGATATTCGGCCACCTTCCACGCAGAGTTTAGCTCCGGTCACCACCCAATATCCTGGAGGGTCCTCTGGCCCTCTCACCATCTCCTTCGTATCCACGAAGTTTGAAAGTTTCGGCGCTTTTGGAGGTGGTCCACCGGGGAAAACAGCTGAATTCAACTCAACTTTCACCTCCTTCTCTGGCTTGCTCAATCCAGTACTGAAGGTGGTGCTTATCAGGGCAGAGAACACTCCCGATCTTCTTGAAAATGATGAAGGACCATCCCATTCTGAGCGACGGATCTTAGCTGATGCCACAGTTGAGAATCCAAGCCTCAGGAACAGAACTTTCCTCATTCCCATAGCCTTGACCTCAAACCAAGCCTTGGTGACAATGGAGGCGGAGTCATCAAAACGTGCTCCATTATACTGTACCGGAGCAGTGCACACATGTGAAAATATGCTCCACTTGACTGCTTCGAAGTAGCCGCGATCAAGTGGCTCATCCGATGGCTCATAACTATGATCATCAGAAAGCTGGAGGGTTGTTGGAAGGCTTGAAAGATGCTGGAGATGGATACTTAGATGGTCACTCTTCTTGCCTTCCAAGTACAAGCGGATTCCTGTTACTGGTGTGCTCCCAGAATCAACCTGAGTTCATGGACTTCTTTTACTACTATCTTGCCAAAAAATACTCTATATGTAGAAAGAGTACAACTTCCACAAATGCTGTATGTAAGATGGCATAGAAATGCTAATTCATCGATTTACCTGGACAGTGTTAACATAAAGCTTAGGCCCCATTAAAGAAAACTGAAGGGATGGTGATGCTTGTTTTCTGCGCCTGAGACTAAGAGGAAGGTCACCATACACGGGAGCCCACTGCCTGGGCAGTTGAAATTCCAAAAATTGATGCAGCTCCTCTATTGAAGGTTTATCTGCAACATATAGAATATTAACATCAAAAAGACACACACAAGGCTAGTGTGCTCCAAAATAACCACACATAAAATCTCAACAGTGGATAGCTGTAAGGATGCAGTAAATATTAAAATTTATGATATTTCATACTTCAGAATTACAAAGAAAAACAAGAATATGGCAATGGAAGATGATAGACTGAAGGGCATGCACACTCACATCGAAGGTATAAATTCACTGCATGTGTTAGGAACCCATTTCCTGGAGCACCACATAGGAGGGAAGTTATGGGAACAAAGGACATCGATATCACATTGGGGGACTGAGGTATAGTTGAAAGCCAGCGACTATGACTTTGACCCATATCAACGCCGCCCCGTCTAATGCTAATGCCCACAATTTCCTAAATACAAAACAAACAGCAGCAGATACTAAGTATTAACACAGAGATACTTCTTTAGTGAGAAGCCGATGCTCAAAATGTGCGACTAAGTTGCTTACTTCATTCTTCGAGCGAGTAACAACAGGTGGTCTAATTGAATTAGCTAAGACACCATGGACATCCCAGGGCATGGGAAATTCATCCTGCTGAAAAAATCGCAGTGAGATCCTCAGGAACTAACTCAGTCAATAAGATACACGTGAGAAATAATGAATTTTCCAGTTCCTTGCTACTGCTCACGTAATCTGATTTTAGCAGAGCTAATTATGGTAATACAGAATTGACAACCTGCAAAGTGAATTCTTGAAATGGTGTAGGCTAATCTTGAAGTGAATTATCATTTGGAGAAGCATGAATCATTACAAAAATCTTCAATGTCAAGGTACCTTTTGCTTTCCCAATAGTTCAGCAGGGTTCATATCTTCTGAAAATCTTGCATTTGCCGCTTGCCTCAAATATTTCACCACTTCACTGGGCTCGAGATTAGAATTTTGTGATTGCTTTACATGTATGATATCTTTGCCACCCATCTCTACTCTAACAACAATGTGGGTACCATATTTTTCGATGAACCTGGGAAAGATGGATATCAAACATGAGAGGTCATGAGAACAACCAAGTATAGTTGGGGATGAGAAAGTATAAGAAGAAGTTGGTGCATTTGTAGCACTGCCAAAAACTATAAAGTGCATGGATTCAACAAAAATGTTACTACTACAACAGACGTAGAATCTTATTAGAAGACTATTGTTGTAATTCAGCATAGTTGTCAATGATTACTTACTGAACCATTCTAGTAACTCAAAACTTACAACATTAATACTCCAGAGTATTGTGAGGTAGAGACTTACTCTGAAAGGGCAGCAGGGTCCCATGAAGTAGGCACTTCTCGCTTCACCTGCTCAGACAGAGTCAGGTTGGCTCGGCCCAGCTCAACGCTGTAGAGAGTTATGCGCCAGCCATCCAGGGCAAGACTTTTAACCGAAGAGGCATCCTTAAGCCAGCAACCCTTGAAGTCGAACATGGCGTTAAACGCTCCACTAGGTATTTTACCGGACAAACCAATCTCCTGATTCACCTTTTCTGACATCTACCAGGAAAACATCAGAAAACCAATACTAAAATTTAGCAAGCGAAACCCAGCCAGCATGCATACATAAACTCCTATACCAAATTTCAGCAGAGTGAATATATCATCAGTGTTGGTTATGACTTAGGATGATTGCAATGAGTAAATTGAGAAAAAACAAAAACAAAAACAAAAAAATGAGCGTGACCTGTTTGAAAGTAAGAACATCGGACCAGAACCTAGTCCGGTCGCCTTTGTCACACCTAATTGAGGTAGGAACATCAGTGACGACAACCCCACCTGGAAAAACGAGGTCTCGGGTTGACGATGGTTGAAGGTCGATCAACCTGGAGCCAGAAGGATCCGACTTGCAGGCGGATAGCCTGAAGTCATTACAAAGATCATAGCCGAATCCGATGACGGAAACCGCCTTCTCTGCCGCTGATTGTGGATCCAGGCGTAAGGGATTGAAGGCCATCCGATTACGAATTGGGATGGAAATTGGCCGAGTTCTGGTAAACGGGTAGGTTTTGACGAGAGGTGGTGAAGACGAAAACGGGGTTGAAGAAGAAGACGACGTGGACCCATTGAATTGGTCACGGTTTCAGAGTTCGAAGGTTTTTTTCTCAAAAGAGGGAAACAAAAAAACAAAACTTTGTAAGTAATACTCCAGCCGCCCCACGATAATGCCCCCATTTAATTTTTATATTTATATTTAATTTAAATTTTTATTAAAAAAAAATTAAAAAAAAATATTTAAATAATAGAAATATTAAAATTTTATTTAAATATAAATTTATATAATTTATAAATTAAAATATTATAAAAAAACATAAATTAAATACTGAAATAATCTGAATATCCATAAAGGTACACTGTTATTTAGAGGTTTGACTTCGCCAATGGCTGATGTCATCTATTCAGTCGCGAAGCCAAGAATTGCATATTGGGATTGGGATGACGTGTGATTGATTTATATATTAATTATTTAATTTAAGAAAATTAATTTTATGAAATGATTCAATTTTTTTATATCTAAATTAATGAATAAAAGATTTAGATTCTCTATAATTTAATAGACCTTAACATGTGTTATTTTGATATGATTTTGAAAAAATGTTACAGTTTTTTAAAAAACAATTTAAAGTTTATGAGGAAAAGTTGAAGGAAACAAATCATGATATATTGAGAAAAAAGAAAAAATAATTAAGGTATACTCTTTTTAACCATTAGATTAAAGAAATAATCACAAAACCAATAAAAATCACATTTCCACCAATTTTTTCTCTCATGAATATCAAATTAAAAAACAATTATGTATATGTTCACTCCACAAAATTAAACACCCTAAAATAAATATACCATAAATCCTATAATTTTATTTTAACAAATATTAATCAGAGACGGTGTATTTATGAATTAAATTAAGAGATAGGGTTGAGTTGAATTATTTTGATTTGCACTTAATCTGTGTATATAAAAGGTATAATCTCCAATCGGCAATTGACTCTCCCTCCCATGGTCAGGCGATTCGCGTCCGAGGCGAGGCCCAACCGTATTTTCGGCTCGACTCTTTTTACCTTGAGTTGACTCTGATTCCATGTAGTCATTGGCTTATGATGATGTGTGTGATGAGAATCTCTGTTGCTTTTGGCATTTTCTACTGCTCTGGATTTGCCATGGCTGAGGCGGATTCTCGGTGTGCCATTTGGGGGTTTGCGAGGGGATGTGCAACAGTAATATTGGGGCAATGTTTGGTGGAGTCGGGTGAAGCTCCGCTCCACCTGGAACCATATCTGGACTTGGAGCAGCTTGGAAGCGAGAACAACTGAGACTCTTTCGTTACTTTTTCTCTTGTTTTAGTTGTTTTACCTGTTTTTCTTATTTGTGTTGTTTCTTCGTGTTTCTGTTGGTTTTCTCTGAGAATAGTCTACGGTGGTTGACCCGTCTCATCCGTACCTGCATGATGAGGGAGCGTCTAGCTTCATCTTGACGAATGTTGTTGTACGATATTCTCATGCATTCACAGGTGCACTTCAGTCAGCATATTGACTTTTATGGGGTCGCCCTCTGTCATCATAGTAACTTTATTCTTAGATATTTTTCCTATATTTGTGCATCTTTAATAGCATAGTATGTTGTTTATCTTGGACTGTTTCCCACCTTTCTTTTCTTCGACCAATTTGTGGCTTGTCTTTTATTTTTAGGTGCACTCTTATCATTCTGATTACTTTTGATTAATCATATTACTATGTTTATTTAAAAAAAAAATACTATAATATACTTTATTTATGCTAATTTTATAATAAAAAATAGAATTAACGCACAAACTAATTTAAATATACACTATATACTCTTATATTTATAAAACAATTGGGGAAACCCGATCCCTTAGTAGCTCTCCGCCTCTACATCGCATCTATAGTAAATCTTTCTTTGTGGTATTTTTTCGGGCAATTCGCATAAAAGTTAATTTTAGCTAGATCAGAGAATTAGATATGGTACAACAAAATGTTTTAACTGTGTACGTTTCTCTCTTGGAATTACTCCCTCTATTCTAAAAATAGTTATTTTTCCTTTCCAATTCGTAAAAAAAGTGTGACAAACCATTTATGATAGAAGTGGTACTTCCTCCATCTCAATAAAACAAAATGATACATTTAACTGATTAAACATAAAAATTATGAAATATTCTTGACTAGAAAGTAAAAATTTAAACTAAATATATAAAATAAAACTAATTTTTTTGAATGAAAAGAATAATAAAATAAAATTAATATAATTTTTTTTATTTTTTTATGAAACGTATCGATTTTATTATAACCAAAAAATGAATATACACAAGAGTGAGTATAAATTTTGGCTTTACCACCGGCAAGTATTAAGTGAAACAACTTTATCAAAAAAAAAAACGAGAGAGAGAGCTAGATTAAGTGAGACCATATATATGGGGTAGGGCCAAACGCGTATCTCATTTTCCAAACTTTGAAATTACTAGCTACTTCATCGATTTTAAAAATAATGAAATAAAAAATATATATTTAAAAAGATTAGATTATAAATTATGAGAAACATATGAATCATTTAACATCATATATCTATGAATTCATAAAAATAAATCGTAGATTAAATACTGTGAAAACAGTAAAGAAAAGTTTCATTATTTTTAAGATGAAGGGAGTAGTACTTTCTCCGTCCCATAAAGATTGAGATATTTGACTTTTTATTTTGTATTTGACTTAATTTTTAATAAATAATAATTTGTTAAAAATAATTTTAAAATATATATTTAGAAACTAGACACATTCATTTAACATATGCATATAAATTATTTGATATTATATATCAACATGTTAAAAAAAAATATCATAAATTAAATATTGAAAATAGAATGTTACAATTTTTTATGAAACGAAAGGACTCCTAATAATTTAAATTTTGACACAGAAAAAATTATAAGGACTAAATTATTAAAACAAAAATAATTGAAGGGATAGTTTTTGTGTGTTAATCTTATCTACAATTAGAAAAAAAATTCTCAAATTTTTTTTAACAATCTTAAATTTATTATTTTATAATAAAATAATATTTTTTAAAAATTTCTCCATTCATATACATCTTATCTATCAATTAAAAACATATTCTAAATTTTCTCAAATTTGTTTTCTCATTACAACGAACTGACCCATGAGAATTTTCTAGTAATGTAGGACTTACGAGGAATTGCATATAGTATATAGCTTGGTAGGCACGTAAGCTAGTTCTCCTTCAATAGCTTGTAGAGTGGAGCAATCATCGATCGTGACTCGTTCCCTCTTTTTCTTTTTTCTTCTTCCCGGATGAAACTTAACTCGTTTCCTATCTACTATTCCCTTCATCTATATTTAATAGTTATATTTAATTTTTAAATTTTTATTTAATTTAATTTTTTATTAGAAAAATATTTTTTTTAAAAATTAAAAAATATATTTTAAAAAATTAGACATATTAATTTATCTTATATATATATGTTACTTAATTTTATATATCAAAATGTAAAAAAAAACAATACATAAATTAAGAGTAAATTGCATCATATATACTTAAACTATAGCCTTCATTGTAAATCTATACTTGAACTAAAATTTGTTGCAAAAATTGCTCTAAAGTATGAGTACATTGCAAATCTATACCCGCGACTTAACATCCGTTAAAACTTAACGGAATTTGCGAGAAAATGCTTAAATTGACCCTTA
>JBBYHH010521145.1:0-19435 GCA_038382905.1 Daphne laureola
TATGTTTATTTAAATATATATAATATTTAATTAAAATATTATTATTTAAATTCATTCTTTTATTACAATATTTAATTAATTTATTTATTTATACTATTTATTAAATATAAAAACGCAACAATGCAATTAAAAAAAAATGTAGTAACGATTCTGGTAACGGCCAAACCGTTACCAATATGGGGCCACATGGACGTTGGCGTGGCATGATGGTAACGGCTTGTACGTTACCAAAACCGCTATCATTGGTAACGGTTTTGGTAACGGCCTGGGGTGAGGTAGCAGACGATTTAGTAACGAATATGGTAACGACACAAACCGTTACCAATGGTAACTATTTGGTAACGGTTTGGCTGTTACCAAGCCCTCATCCCCCCCACTACGTAGTGGTCTCCGACAGAGAGATCATTTATCACCTTTCTTATTCCTTTTCTACACTGAGGGACTATCTAGCCTTCTTCCTCAAGCAGAAGCTTAAGGTGACTTCCCGAGGTGTGAAAATTTC
The DNA here is from genome assembly GCA_038382905.1 of Daphne laureola. NCBI lineage: Eukaryota > Viridiplantae > Streptophyta > Magnoliopsida > Malvales > Thymelaeaceae > Daphne > Daphne laureola. The sequence continues at coordinate 503 of JBBYHH010521145.1, forward strand.
ATGTTATAGCCCTCGCATCTCCCACCTGCTTTTTTCGGATGATATGATTCTCTTTGTGCATGATGCACTGAATGTGGTGTGATCTATGTTGTAGGTTTTATGTATTTATGAAGCTGTCTCGGATCAAGCTACGAAAATCGTCCATTTTTTTCAGTCCTTCTATTTCTCAGGGATGGAGGTAGGTACTATCCAGGATATTGGAGACGTCCAAGGGCCTCACTTCCAACAGGTATCTTGGTTTTCCTTGGTTACTAGGACGGAGAAAGGTTGTTCAGTATGATTTTTTGATTGAATGAGTCATGGAACATCTCTCGAGCTGGAAGACAACTACTCTCTCTCAAGCGGGCGAAGGGATTATGATTAAAGAGGTTATTCATGCAATGCATACTCACCTTATGAGTTGTCTTCTTCTACCAGCAGATGTTGTGAATGATCTTTGCTCTTTGTAAAAAAACTTCTTCTGGTTGTCAGATATTGAGGAGAAAAGGATGTACTGGCGTGCATGTGAGCGGCTATGTAAATGCAAGCATACTAGTAGTTATGATTTTCGAGACATAGAAGTCTTTAATAAGGCTAGGCTTGCTAAGCAGGGATGACAGCTTGTATGCTTGCCTAATTCTTTGATCTCTCGTGTTTTTTGGGGCAAGTATATTTGGCATGATACTTTCTTACGCGTGAAGACGCCATAAGTTGTTGGTTTGGTGATCTGGAAAAGCTTTCTTAGCTGGCTGAGAACTCCTGCGGCAGGAAGGCATTGACAGATTAGGAAAGGTAGTGATGTATCTGTCTGATTTGATAGATGGCTCCATATGGATTTGATTAATGCTCTTTTTCACCTTGTTGACGCAACGGCCATTAAGACTTTGTCGTTTAGTCCTCGATCGTCACAAGATTGTTTTAGTTGGGGTATGGAGGATTGTGGTCAATGTTTGGTACATTTAGCTTATTTCCTTGTTTATCAAATTTAATGCTAATCCGCTTAAGCCATCAGAACTTTGGAAGTGGTTTTGGAAATTGAACCTTTCCCCACGGGTTCATACTTTTCTTTGGTGTGCATGTGCTGACATTATTTCCATCAATGATGACTTGGCATGCAGAGATATGGATGTGAGTTTGACTTGTCAAGTGTGGTTCTCTGCTGATGAATTGATGCGCCACCTTCTCTGGGATTGCTCGTTTGCTACACAAGTGTGACAACAACTTGGTATTATTCGGCCAGGCCTGAAATCAACTAGTGTTATTGGTTTCAAGACAAGGTTAGTACTGCTGGCTATTATTGATGGCAGTCAGTGCGTAGTTCTTATGGTCCAATAAAATTTTAGTGGTGCACAATGATAAGTGATCTCTGCCAAGTGCAATAGTTGCAAATAATTTAGCTTGGGTAGCTGGTTGGCAGAAGGCTCAAAAGCGCTTGTTTACCCCTAGGTTACAGCTTGTTCCCCATCCAACGAAATGGTTGCTACCGCCGATTGGGAGGGTGAAATTAATGTTGATGTTGCTTTGCGTAGGCGGATGGGTCGTGCGACGATTAGCATTGTGATGCGAGAATCTGAGGAAAATGTTTTGTTTGCCATATCATATTGTTCTCTATACGCTGGAGCTGATGTATTGTTCTTAGAGACTGTGGCCCTTTTACGGGGTGTGCGAAAGGCACATCGACACGACTGGCATGACATCATATTTGAGACGCACCGAGAGCTACATTACACAACTCTTATTTCTTATGTTTATTTTACTTTGGTGTGTTGGTAGATGACATTAGATGTTATCTTTCTTTATTCTCTAGACAGTCAATAACTTTTATTAGACGTTATCTTAATGGTATCACCCATTATATTGCTCTCCATAACTTATAGGTGTTAAATAGATTTGATTGTGGACATATTTCCCATAATTAGTTGTTACCGATGTAACCATGTGATATCCAATGAATTCATTTCACTCAATAAAAAAATGAACCTTGATGGTGTCCTCTCCATGTCTCTCATTATAAATGAACTTTTTTCATTAAAAAATTAATAAATTACTTAACACTGTTAATCATCTATTATATAATACTAATATAGGACTTTTCCTACAAAAGTGGAAAAAATTAGAGCTCCCCCCTTGTGCCATGTCGAGTCCACCTCAGCTCCACATGTTTTTTTTTTTTAGCCACGTTGGCTCACCACCTCAGCTTACCAATTTAAACGACTCAGCCTACCTTTTTTTACGTTGTCATTTACAATTTATTCGACCTTTCATTTTAGCCCCTTCGGTTACCAATTTAGAAGCATCAATCAAGTTCAAATGTCAACATGGAAATTTCCAACAATGTCCATTTTGAATCACGCCACTTTTTTTGTTAAAACACTAAAATGGTATATTTGATATTTCCATCAATGTCTATTTAAAATCACAATTACTTCATCCTTTCCACTCTTCTCCCTTCCGTTTCTTTCATCATTCGTCTTTTAATTTTCTTTTGCCTCTTCTCTTCCTTTCTTCTTAATTAGATTTTTGGCCTGAAACCCACCTTCATCGTATTGATTCTATTGAAGCGGTTGCTCGGTTGTTTAATTTTCTTCATTTGACGTCAGTATCCACATCATTCCTCGCCGGCAAATTCGTCCTCCTCAGGCGAGTGCATCATTGTCCTCACTACATCTAGAGAAATCTCCCCTGGACCATCACCATGTTCTCCAAGTCTGGATTACCGATGCAGACTCAGTGCAGGATGAGCGGGTCTCGACGACGGGAGGTGAAAAATCGATGGATAATGGGGACTTAACGGCAGGACAAGCGGGCTCGGCTGCAAATCAACAATGATGGGCACAACTGGATTGAGGATGCCACTGCAATCAGGTTGAGTATGTATTATCTCTATTACTCTATTTTTACAAATCAATTTCTTTATATGTTTCTTTCAGTTCCCATTTTCTGATTTAGTTAAAAAAAATTGATATGTATTCCAGGGAAAGGCCTGATACTCTGGAGGAGATGATAGAGTACTTTCTAGATTTTAAAGCTCGAGAATTTGGGTACAAGATTGTAATACTAAGATCTCGGTCAGTGACTTTGTAAATTGAATGAGTCGTGTTGATGTTTTCTTGCCTGATTTTGTTTCACCTTGAAGAATTTGATTCAGATTTAAAGTCATTATCTTTTTGTGCTAATTTTATAAATCTTAACTATCCATAACAGTAACAGATGTTTCCCATTGTTAAACTGATGAAACTCAATGAAGAGTTTGAAAAGCCTTAGACCTATCTGGTTGAGAACCAACATTTTCAAGGTATAATTTTTATTTTACTTTCTCAATTCCTGTATGATGTTGTGTAATTTATATATTTGTGAAATTAATTGGATTTTTGTTTCATCTTATACTCGTAGACGGGATCTGATAGATATTCTCTTAGAATTCTTTAAAATTTCTTTTCAGGTTGGCTTGGTTGTTTATGATTCCCAAGTTCCATTTGGGGCCACACTTGAGTATATGGATGGATTTCACATGGTTGGTTATCTTGGATCACACTATTGATGTCATAGTTACAGACTTTTTGTTGGAAATCATATTTTGTGGTTGTCTCATTCACAATTTATAAAAAGGAGCAAGTAGTTGATATGGCGTAAGTTCTACTATCCTTGACTTCAATACTCACTAAAAAATAAATTGAGTTTAAGGAAAAATGAGGAGTCTACGTCATTTGCATTTTTTTGGTCAAATGGAGGTGAGAAAGTATATTTAGATTTTTTTGATAGACGTTCTTATTGCGTGGAATGTGGTCTACTGATGCAGATTCGAAGTTGAGGATGAAGGAGGTAGTGACGAAATTTACAATTCATTGTAAAGCTATGTGTGATCAAACGAAATCTAAATTTGGTTGCAAGGTATAATGGCCATTTTTGGGTGGGGTGGGAGATGTTTAGTGACGCAATTATTTCTTATGTTATTTGTACGAGAAGAAAAAGTTATCTCTATATCTGATTATTAGATTTACCACCACTTTGAGTAGTTCTGCAGCGGATTAAATTACATGATTTCTACTATTTTAAAAGATTTGTGATGCTTTACTATTATAACAGGTTCTTTACTATTATGATCATAGGTATGCAAACCCTATGCCTCATGCACATATAATATTCTGTAAAGTTATAGTAAGTGAGTTTGGGAACAAAAGGGATATGGAGTCGGCATTGTTAGCGTATGAAGCATAAAAAAAATATTTGAGTGGCCACAACATGTAAATTTGCCGCACATATATTGATGTTTGCGGTCTTTGTGGTGACTGCATGAAATTTAGAAGGATCTTTGAGGTAATAACTCTCTTGCTCTTGGAAAATTGTTATTCTTTGTGGATTCCAACATTACGTATTTGACAAAAGTAGTGAGATATGGTTAGAAATTACTAGATTCATAGAAATCGACCTTTCCTGACAGGGTGTTTAGTGATCTGAGGTCTTGATTGATTTTATTCTTGATTTTGAAAATTAGATATAATTGTTCCATTCTGTATCTCTCACTATTAAGAAATATTGTTGATAGTTCAGTTATCCTAGAAGCTTTGAGAATTAACATCTTCAAGAGTGCTTTTTGTGCAAGATGTTTCTTATTTAGAAATTTCTTATGACAAGATGCAATCAATATTTTGGATAGATGATCTAAACCATGCTTTCTTTTTGTAATATTTACTCAACTTTGATGAAGCATTTTTTACTCTCCTTGTTGATTAAAATGTTCATGGAAAATTATTTTGATTTTCAAATAAGTGAAGATAACAAGACAATAAATGGATATACAGGATAACAGGGCAAGAACAAGCTTCTTGAATGTTTTTGCCTTTACCAAGGCTTCTTTCAAGGATAGTGGAACAAAAGATGGATGCACGCAGACAAGCTTGCAAAGATGGAGGGTACTATATTTACGTTACCCATATTTTTTCTAAGACATGGAGTTGTAATGTTGATGTACTTTGAGGAAATAGATAGAAGATTAGATGTATTGATTGTTTTTATAGCAATATCTTTAGTTGCTCTGTTTTTATATTCATCTACGGTTTCTTCCATCTAACCTTTAGCCTTTCAATGGTTATTTTCATGTTTCTATTTTTCACATATGATTTCCTATTTTTGTAAGTGAAGGTTGAAGCATATATGTGAGTAGATGGCAGACTTGTAATTATATACAAGTCTGCGCAGCTTTGCGCATTTTAAGTTGTGCGTAGTTTATCAACGACCTTGATAGAAGTAGGGTTATGGTGTAAAATGATTTTAATATGGGAAAGAAATAAGGGAATAACATACTTAATAAATGCAATTACAATTCTGTATAGATATGTAATTGTAATCCGGTGTGATTTCTGCTACTTTCTTAATCCTATCAGAATTGATGGATTTCATAAAACTCACACTACATATGTATGTATACATATACTCGCTCCATACTCAAATAATAGCACTATTTGACTTTGATGTTTCAAAATTCAATGTTTGACTCAAATATTTCTAAAGATAAATACTCAAAAAAAATACCAAAAAATATTTTTAGAAAATTACAAATTATGATACATATAAAAATGTTTAGCTTTAGATATCTAAACATTGATGAAAAAAATCATAGATTAAATACTATAAAATAACTAAAACAAATGGTGCAATCTTTAAAGTACACAGAGAGTATATTGTAAGGATGTGCATAAGAGGTAGAGTTCATACGACATTTAAGAGGAACCAAACGTGAGTAGTTAGTCATATTATTTTTAGTAGTATTTACTTATGGTGTTATATGTTAGGATTATATGTTAACTACGTTTCTTTTCTAATGTATATATTATCGGGTCTGCCGTGTAAATTTTATTACTTGCAACCAAGAAGTTTGCGCATCATTTTCCAGTAACTCAATGTAAGCCTTTACTCAATTTTTTTTATTATATTTGCTTACTACATTACTTTTCAATTTGACGATGAAATCAGATCTACTCCATTAGTTTTTTTGTGCCACGTTGTTTGTAAGCAATATCAGTTATACATCCATTATTCGAGGTTTATCGTGTTCTAAAACTAAGAAGATATGTCTTATCAAGGTTAGTACCTAGTGTTTACGTTTCCTTATTTTATCTTTGCAAATATATAAACCAAATCTAAAAGAGCTACATTTCCTAAGTTATGAATTTCAGCTTTTAGCGGAAACATCGCCAGTAGCTGGGAAGCGTAAGATTAATGACGAGCACCCCCAAGATGATGAGTCGATAAAACAATATATTGTCATTTGAATACTAATAGTACTAATATTGTATGTATACACATAATCAACGATTGATAATTTGTTTATATGAACAACTAAATAGACAAATAAAAGGAAAAGACAAGGTGTATTCAGATGGGATAGCGAGTGAAGAAAGTGGGTTATCAACAGAAAATATGCCTTTAGATCGCTTTTGGCATTGTTGCTTTAACATGTCATTTCTTATTATATAATTGAGGTATCTTCACATCTTTTATATTAAGATTTTCTATGTTTTTTTGTAGGTTTGATGTTTCTGATCACCCAATTGCGGATCTTAGGAATTAAGTGAATTGTCATGTAAATCTATTACTACTAGAGCTTGTATTGAGTCATTTATTTATAGAACTTTTACATGCATTCTGTGTGGACAATGAACAATTGTTCCCCATACTCCATCAGAACAATGGATAAAGATATTTGATTAAAGTTAATGGTACAATTTATTTTTATTATAATTATGTACAAATTATGTTTCTGATTTTGTAGACAGTAATATATTTATAATGTTTCATATGTTTTAAATTATCAACTATGATAATTGATTCATATTTGTACCTGTGATATCATCAGATATTTAAATTAATTTATAATAAATGACATGAATGAGATACAAAAAAATGAAATACGTGATTTAGACTCCCCACGAGGGTCGGTTGAAGAGAAGCAAGCCGAGCAGCGGTGTAACGCGTGAGTTGTGATCGATCAACTTCAGAAACGTAGACGGCGTTATAAATAAACCGTTAGTTTGTCAGATATAAACATCCCACTCTCCATTTCGCGTGAACCCAGGGAGACAGATCTCTCATCCTCGCTTCCCACCTCTCTCCCTTCTACGATCCATTTCTTCAGAGATCAGGCAAGTCGCGATTTCTCTACTCCGTCAATCTCCATGATTTTACTTTCTTCACCGTACTCTAGAGTTGCAGTAGTTTCTCTGTTTGATCTTTATTCTGATTCGTATTTTTTCGAGGGGATCGATAATTCTCTGGATCTGCTCTCATCCCGTTAGATCATTGTTGAATATGATTAGACTCGTGTTTCGATTTGGTTGAAATTTCAGATTCATTGCTCAGATTTGGTATTTGTATTCTAGATCCGGCTTAGGTTATGGTGGGATCTCAGTTTGAGAATTCTGATCTTGTTAGATTCATGGAAATGGGTTACGGTCTGACGCTTGAACTGTGATTCTGATGTTTTATAGACTTGGAAAATGGGGCTCTCTTTCGCGAAGCTTTTCAGCCGGCTCTTTGCCAAGAAAGAGATGCGTATACTCATGGTTGGTCTTGATGCTGCTGGTAAGACTACAATCCTCTACAAGCTGAAGTTGGGAGAGATTGTCACCACCATTCCCACAATTGGTAAGTGGTATAATACGTAGGCATGTCTTGGATTCAGTTTGGCATTATGTTAGAGTCTGGTATTTGATGCATGGGTTGATCAGGTTTCAATGTGGAGACTGTCGAATACAAGAACATCAGCTTTACTGTCTGGGATGTGGGTGGCCAGGACAAGGTATTTTGAATTTAGTTTAATGTTATACAACCTGTTGTACTGTCAAGATGGTTGAGGGTCAGCGTTTGGATGAAGCTTTTTCTTATGTATGAACTCAACCACTGGTGTTGAACTTTTTGTTTTTCTCATGCGACAGTGCTTATCAGATTGCTCTTGTTTCTTTCGAGTTCAATATTTGTCTGTCTGATCACATAAAAAATAAGGAGTTACATGTAGGCGAGAGTTTGGAATTGTCTTCTTATCCTAGTTTAATAGAATATTTAATACTCCATACATACTTCAATAATTAGTATCTTTGACTTCTGGTCTGTGTTCCACTTCTGTTTTAACTAAAAATAAATTGTCAATTTTTTAGTATATTTTATTTCTAAAATTTTTTATTTATCATTTGCATATAAACTATTGAGTTCATATGTGAAAATGTCCAACAAGAAAAAACCATAGATCAACGCTGAAAGGAAATGTAGACTGTTCTGGGACGGAGGGATTCTTCTAGTGACAGAATATGAACATTCTTCTAGGTGCTATATGCGACATGTCTGATTGCTTGATGAAGATTTTCACAATCATTTTGTTATTTCCTCTATGATAATCTGATAGACGTGTTCTGTGCTTCTAGATTCGTCCTTTGTGGAGGCATTACTTCCAAAACACACAAGGGCTTATCTTTGTGGTTGATAGCAATGACAGGGACCGTGTGGTTGAAGCCCGAGATGAATTACACAGAATGCTGAATGAGGTATTTGGAATTATAGATTGCTGTTGCTTGAATGGTTAAATAAAAGTAGGTCTGGACCATGATGTCATGATTAAGTTTGTTTTAGCTCATAACAAAACCTGAAAATAAATGCAACATCCTCTTGTGTGGTTGTCAGGATGAGCTGCGAGATGCTGTTCTGCTGGTGTTTGCAAACAAGCAAGATCTTCCCAATGCAATGAATGCAGCTGAAATAACAGACAAGCTTGGTCTTCATTCTCTTCGCCAGCGCCATTGGTAAGATGAGCAAATTGACTAATTTCCTTGTTACTTCACTTTGCCCTTATTAAGCATTAAGCACTTGGCCATGCCACATATTCGTCTTGTGAGCATCTAAGCTGTAGGGGCCTGAAAGTAAAACCAGTAGTAGGTGCAGTTTTGATGAATCTGAAGGCTGCTCTTAGTTCATTTCATTTTCTTCATATTTCAGGTATATCCAGAGCACATGTGCCACATCCGGTGAAGGATTGTATGAGGGATTGGACTGGCTCTCAAACAATATTGCCAACAAGGTATGATGATATGGCATGGCCAGTTTCACATTCTCAGCATCTTAGTTTGCTTTCTCTTTTATTTACTTTGGTCGGTATTGATTTGTTTTGCAGTCGTAGGTTCTCTCTGCTGGGGTATACTGCCACTAGCTGCCTGGCTGCATGTTTTACGTCATCTTAAACGGTTAATTTGCATTTTGCAACATTTCTTGTTTATTGCAAACGTGTTCATTTGGTAAATGTAGCCTCAGAATAATCGACCTTCTTTGGATACCTGTCTTGATTTTGGTTTTGGCACCATCATTTATGACCATTCTTTGTTCGAAAATGGAAGCCAAAAGAGCTTGTTACTGGCTTCACAGCATTCGGGTCATCCAGGCATGAGTGAGTGCACGTACAATTCAGTGATCTCCTTTGGACTTTCCGCCATTAGCATTAGGCTGCCTATTTGGTGGCACTTATGAACCACTCTGTTTTGTTATGAGAAGAGGCACCGAACTTGCATTCAATAATTTCTATCCTTTGAAAGATATATTTTGTGGAACCGAGCTGCATTTTCTTCAGAGTACTCAACAGACTCGAACAGACCAGCTTACATTTTCTTCGTTCGTTTCCGTAATTTTGATGTAGAGCCAAATTGCTGCGATGCACCAATTTGATCGAGCAAATAACAAAAGGGTAACATAGATAGACCCAGTGAAGGCCTTTGGCTGCCATCGTTAACATTTTTAAAATGTTACTTTTTCCGTTCTAAAAAAAAAATATTTTATTTTATTTTTAATATTTAATTTATGATTTTATTTTATTTAATTTTTTTATGATGTAAGGTAAAATAAATTATGTGCAAATAATAAATCTATATTTATAATTTTACAATATACCGTATTTTTATAGAAATATTTTATCAAATTTTTCGTAGTAAATACTCCTTTCATTTTTTATTAGTTGCATTTCTTTGATTTTTAATATTTTCTTTGATTCAAATTTTCACAAACAATAAATTATTAAAAAATTATTTAAAAAATATGTATATATAAAAGAATTCTTAAAGTTTTGAAATATATATTTTTTTAAATATTTTAATAGATTCATTTTTATTAAAATTTGAGTCAAAGATAATTTTAAAAATTAAAGAAATATAATTAATAAAGGATGAATGAAATATTTGACACGCAAAAATCAAAAATTAAACGTAATGTTCTCTTTGCGGCGGAGTAGATTACTCTAGATCATAATACAGTGATTTGAAGTTCCCCATTTAGCAACAGAAGACGCTTTATCCACAGTGCACTCAACCGAACATGAAAAGACAGTGCTCCTTACACATGAGGCTCGGATTCTTCATAGTTGCTTCATATTTATGGTCTTGCCTGTGAAAAATAGGCATTATTGATCAATTAGGACCATGAAGTTTCACCACCACCATCACCGCCATACTGTACCTTCATCTCAACTGTGTTCAGTTTTGTGGCATGAGCTTTACAATATCAACCAACATTATAAATTCATGTAATTCATTGGGACACTGTCACGCCGAATGCCCTTCCAACCATGTATGTTCATACAAGTAATACACTGAGCCTACCAACAGCACAAGGAACCAGACCGAACTGACCAAAAGTAAACACACACTCAGCTGTTGATCATTTGTTTTCTGAACTCATATAACCGAAGTCCAAAGCTGTGGCCGGAATGGGTTATGTCATCTGTGACATCCTGGATGACCAAGAACTTCAAAATGTTTCACTTCACCTTGAGCCTCATCAGTCACTTGAAAATTCTAAGACACCAATCAGAACCGTGACTTCATATGACAACGATGCATCTCTGCCTCCCTGGTTCTCATAACTTCCAGGAAGTTTGACAAACGACACAAGAATCCAGCACTTGAGAATTGAGATTCCCTCTATGGTTTTGGAACCATCAGTTAGTACAGCTCAGCTATCGCTCATATTAACTTACAGATGGTTTACCAGAGGTGGGTCTTAACTCTAATGTACCTTCCTGGCTGCCATTGGTTTCGCAAAATGTAATTGAAGGCCCGAAAATGGCCATCTTCTCCGTCAAGTTCTGAAGAGCCTCATGCTTATTTGCCAGTTCCATCAGAACCTTCACCCTCCTAAACGAAGCATTGCTTGGTTTATGCCCCTTTTCCATCATATCTAGGAAACATTTTTCTGCTTCAACCAGTTTTCCCATGTCACAAAGTAGATCGAACAACACATCAGAAACTAATATGTAAGACCCGAAATCTTTCTTTACCATGTCATTCCACAACTGCAGCGCCATCTGGACCTGTTCCTGCCTCGTACACAATCTGATCAAAAACATGGTAGATTGTGTATTTGGCAAGCACTCGGCATCCATCATCCTCTGGTACAAACTCCACGCACTTCTCAAATCATTGAACCAGAAATACACCCTGAAAAACAGATTATAAGTAGTCGCATTCGGAGTCAACCCTTTTCTCTGCATCTCATCCATCAAGTTATAAGCATCACCGAGTCTCTTTGCAATACAATAGTTTCTAATTGCAGCATTGTATGCTGCAACATCTGGATAACATCCATGCTCCTTCATTTCCTTCAACACATCCCTAGCTTTGTCAGGCTGGCCAATCAAACCAAGCCCCCCTATAAAACTCGTATACGTAATAACATCAGGATCAATCTCTTCATTCCTCATCTGTTCAACCAGCTTGTACGCTTCGTCCACTTTCCGGTCCTTACAATACACATCAATAAAACAGTTATATGAAACAACATTAGGCTTTACACCCAAATCCCTCATCTCCTTGAAGAACCCTTCAGCCTCATCAGATGACTTCCAACCTGAAAGAAGTATATTAAAAGTTTGCAAATCCGGCCTAAAGTCATGCTTCAAGCTATGATACACATTCCTAGCATGCAACATGCTTTTCTCTTGGCATAAAGCCCTTAACAAAGCATTGAAACAAGAGGTATCAAACACAGGGACAAGCTTTCTGAACATCCTGAAACTCTTCACCGTCTCCCTAGCCGAACAAACCTTAGCAATTCTTGCTAAAACAACTTGCACTGTTTTGGGAGATATGAGAGATTGATCTTTTCTCTTCACATCAACCAACACTTTCCAAATCTTATCAAACCTACGGCTCCTACCCAGTACATAAAGCATTGTATCCAAGGAAACAGCGGTGTGATAAAAATCTTTCCTTTTGTCAAGATATTCGAAAAAGCCCAGAGCTCGGAGGGGATTTCCATGGCTGAACCTGACCCTCTTCAGAACTTTGTCAACTAAGTCGTTTGAGAGAGGAATGTCGGAGGATTCAAGGGACTGCTTTAGGGTTTTCGAAGAAGTGGAGTCTCTGATTATACGATAAACGGCATCAACGTCGTTTTGAAATCCGGCGTCGGAATCGGTGATAGAGGAGAATAATCTGGGAAATAATCTTTGAGGGTTCTTGACCGGAGATAATTGGACAACATACCTTAAAGATGAGCAGCTCAATTTACGAATCATTTTGGCTATTTGCTTCTGTCACTGTAACTCTGAAAGTGCTCACGTCCGGCGGAGCTGGCTCACTGCTCAAAGATTCATTTCGAGAAGAATTAGGTACAACTGAGAACCTGGTTTCAACGCCGACTAGGAAGCAGGAACCCGAAGATGGGGAAATTGACACTTTGAGTCCTCAAAGTGTTTTCGGATTTATTTTTAAATCACAAAACTTTGATAACAGTTAGTTCTAAAGCTTTTGAAATAAAACTGTGTAACGAATCGAGCCGAGCAGAGCCGAACTCGACTCGAGCTCGAGCTCTAACAAGACCATCGAGCCAAGCTTCACGAGACTCGAACTCGAGCTCAAATAATTAACGAGCCGAGTTCGAATATCAAATGTTCGCCTCGATTAGGCTCGCGAGCCTAATCGAACTTACGTGAAATTATGAATATACCCTGATTAAAATATCGGATACTCCCTTCCCTAACCAGCAGCACTACTGTGTAATCCCTAATCCCTCCGTTACTCCTCCATCTCCGTTCATCGCGTCGCGGCTCCAACACCGGCCAAGCTTCCTTCGCCCAGTTCCCGCCGTCACCGCCTCAGTCGCGTCATGCCCGACGACCGACGGTGGTCGCCTTGCCTGCCTTGTTCGCCCATCCATCGCCATTCTCGGTCCTCAGCTCGACGAAGAGGACGATCCAGTAGAATCAAGACCCCCCAAAATAAAAACCCGTCCCTTTTTATTTATTTTCCTTTACACACACACACACTCTTAAGCAACGAGGTCAAGCTCTTTCCACCAGATCTGCAACGAGGTAGAGAATCAGCAGCCACAATGGAGAACTTTAAATTTGCTTCCTACAGAGCTGAATTGTAAATAGAAGATAATGCAAGAATTTTGTTTTTAAAAGCGAAGTACAAGCTGGACTTTTTCAGTAGAGGGATTGTTAGAAGAACAAGCTGGTGAAAATATATTAACTAGTGAAATAGTTTCAAAATGAGTTGCAGAAGACGAAACAGAGAAGAGAGTAGCAAGCTTGGACTTGGAGCACAATGGCCAAGGAAGGAGAGGTCAAAATAGGAGCTAAGGGTTTTAAGTTCACAATTATTTGGGGGAAAGGACACACTTTTAAAAGTTAACAAAAAGGCCCCTCAATCTGTAAACGAGCCTAACGAGCTCGCGAACCTAAGCGAGCTCGAGCTTCACGAGCCATCGAGCTCGAATTATCGGGCTCGAAAAGGTTCGAGCCGAGTTCGAGCCGAGCCCAAATTTCACGAGCCCGAGCTCGAACCAACCAGGCTCGGGCTCGGCTCGGCTCGATCTCACCCCTATTTTGAGAGTTTTGACTCTGTTCCAAGGGAAAAGATCCAAACTTGTCATCAACGTTTGCCTATTAACACCTTTTTACCACTACTCTTAAAAATGGCTCACATTTTCTATCGTTATCATAGTTTTAGGTTCAATTTTGCCACTGCCGTTAAAAATTGTCACGATGGCGTCATTTGTTATTGATGGTGCTCTTAATTAAGATGGCATGGCTTCCATCGTCACCGGTATCTTTTTTTGATGTCTCCGGCCTGACGTCTCCGCCGACACTGATTTCTCTCACCGAGGCAAGACGTCTCCAAATCTCATCGAATTGCAATCTGAGATGAGCGTGAAACTAATTTCCCTTGCTGATTCCCTTCTTTCCGGCATCGGTGACGTTCTCATCTTCTCGCTAAAACTCATCTCCAGTAGCCCTCTTCTCTCCGAAACCCTAAGATTTGTCAAGTCGAATGTCACGTATCATCTTTTATCACACGTGGCAAAATTTTAACGATAAATTAATGTCGTAATGACATATACGAACCACAAAACATTTTCAGTGGCAAAATTGTACCATCAAACTATATAGAATAGCAAATGAGAGCCACTTTTAAAAATAATGGTAAAAAAAATGTCAATAGACAGATATTGATGGTAAATTTGGACATTTCCCCGTGTTCCAACTTCCAAGTGCAAATTTCTTAGAGTTGCTAAAGCTGCAGTAAGTAACATTTCTATTGTCCCTGCTTGGAACACGAAACCGTTGGATGAACATACATATATACCAAATTATAGGGCATACTGATCATGCAAAAAATATCAATTGACGCCTGATTTCAGATAACCTCTATATATTGTTCTCGTGACACAAAATTTCTTACTTACCCGAGCATTATATTGACATCATAAATTATAGGTTTTATTATCAAATAGTCTATTTGAACTATGTTAACTCGCGCACTTAGTTCTTGAACTATAAAATATGTCAACTCAGTCTCTTAACTATGCAAGTTCAAACATTTAGTCTCTTAACTTGGTAACTCGCTCAATGGAATACTAAGAATTTAAAGTATTAGGTTACAAATGCTTAAGTTCAAAATTTCAAGGGGATGTAGTAGTCAGTCTTGCTCCTCTGTTCAACTCCATCACCAACCCAGGAAACTCAAACTGTTTGTTATTCTCAATTGGTGCATTGGGGTTGGCCAACTCGATAGCGAGGACCTCGTAAAGGGAGACTAGCTAGGTATGGCGACGACAACGTTTGGAGACGAGGGGCTGACCTAAACTTGCTGATGCGGCTAGCTTGTGGGCAGCTCAAACAGGCACACGGTTTTCGGTCTGCCATTCTGTTTGTAATATGAGTAGTGGTATTGTGTTTCGACGACACTAGGGATTGGGGTCCGTCGTGGCTCATCGAAATCGGCAATCTCAATCACCTTTTTGGTGTCCAGATCGACGAGGACCGTCAAACCTTCAATGGGTTGCATGTAAAAGTTGGAGGTATCTTTCATGGTGTAGAATTAACCTTGATCAACCGCCAATCCTCCTCCATTTTTCCGAACCGGCCAGCGAAATCGAAAGTCACGAGAGGTAAAAAAGATCAACATCGCGAGCGACGATCATGCGGTTGAAGTCCATGCTCAAAAGCAGAGCCTAGGTTGCATCATGTCCTCAATCGTCATCGTAGGGTAGCGGGAGCCGGGGAGAGTTCCTTCATCATGTCCCCTGTTGCAAATACTCTACTTCAAAATCTCATCTCTTCTCTCCATGTCTCATTATAATTTATTAATAACTTCCGTTAACTTTTAACAGAATAACTAATTACTATGTAAATAATCATTATGAGGTGTAGGTAGTAGGGTCATAAGGGGAGTAGAGATCCTGTGTCCCATTTTTGTGTGTCGTCTTCTTCATGTCCCATGTTGTAATTAATTAACATCATTAATTTTTTTATTAAAAAAGTAACAAATTATTTAAATGGTGTTAATTAATTATCGGTCTTATTAACGGGTGTCTCGGGACACTTCTTAAAGATACTTTTATTTCCTTTTTATGTATCAGATATTTTCTTGTTTTATTTCACTATAATTATTACATGCATAGAAATGTATAAAAAAAATAAATAAACTTACTCTTAAAAAATGCTCTTGAAGTACCTGTTAATATTTTCTATTAATTATAATAAGAGACGTGAAGGAGACACAATGGGAGAGACGATCTTGACTCTCACAGGGGATACAAGATTTTGGGACAAACCATCCGAACTCATCACTCACGACAAACTTAGTAGTACTATATCATGATCTGTTTCAAATGGTTTATAGGAAAAGTGACAAAAGTATTTAATGGAGAAGTAATTAAAAGCTAGAGAGATGACATGCAGCCGTCAGCAATCCTCCATACCGGAGCAGTATCATTATCATATATCATCCTCCTACTGGTTTCTCCGGCCCAGTCATTATTATGGAGCTTGTGATCATGGCCGCTGGAAGATTTGTGCAACATATTCTGATCTTTTTTCCTTGTCTTCTTCTTCATTGCAACAACACCATCGTCTTCTTCGCAGCTCCGTTTCATCATCAATAATAGTGCTTCCACTAACAGAACTAGTGAAGCCATAATGGACTAAAACTTACTGCAGATCCAGCTCGCAACGTTTGTGTTTAATACCATTAATGCATGCATGCCTTTCGTACGTTCAGTTCAACTACCATGGAATATATATTGGCCAGAAGCAACAAGTAATCCGGATATTAAATTAATTAATATAATTATCGCTACTGATCTCTGTGTAGCGAGTCAAAGAGCGTTCGACAACTTTGAATCCGTTTAATTGAATTAATTAATCATGGAATTACTTCTTTCTGTGTATGGATATATATGCATGAAATAAATATGAGAATAGTATCATTAGTAATTATTATTTTTATACAAAGGGGGTGGGATCATGAAAATACCGGAGGCTCGAACTCGATGATCACTAGATTAAGTGTTCATAACAATATTATTAGTATTTTATTTTGAAGAAATTAAAAATGCATTATTCAAGTAATTATTCCATTGTTGAAAGTTGAACTAACAACTCAAACTCAACTCAAGTATTTCGTTTGTGGCTCATACAAGTAAATATTACCCACCAACCCTGAGCAAAATTTTAGACTCTATACACTTTTCAAGTTTAACATGAACTTGATTTAAAACTTGTTCATATTATTTTCAAGTCAATTTTAAATAAAATTTTAGGCTTGAAACAATTTTCAAATCTAACATAAACAACTCAATATTTAGCTTAGTTCAACTCGATTTTCAGTTCTAGTCAGTGGCGGAGCTCTGTACAGCTTGGGGTGGGGCATGACCTCCTCTACAAATTTAGGAAATACCTATTATATGCTATCATTGATATACACTCTCTCTCCCCAAAAAACAATAACATTCTTTTTACTTTCTCAAAGTTCAATATTTGATTCAAAATTTAATAAAGATAAAAAGTTCTACTTCATCCGTCCATTTTTAATAGTTATGTTTCTTTTTCAGTATTTAATCTATACATTTTTTTATTTTATATTTTGATATATAAAGTTAAGTAACATACATACATAAGATAAATCAATATGTCTAGTTTTTAGAAATATTTTTTTCATTTTTTTTGAGAAACTCATTCCTAATGAAAAATTGAGTTAAACAAAAGTTTAAAAGTCAAACGTAACTATTAAATAGAGACGGATGGAATAAAAAATTCAGAAAAAAATATTTTTTTAAAAATTTATACTTTAATTATGATATGCATATAGATTATTTAGCTTTAAATATCTAAACATTCATGAAAATAAATTATAAATTAAATACTGTAAAACAATAAAAAGAATGTGTAGTATTTTTTGTGGACGGAGAGAGTATTAATTTAGATAATAATGTATTTTTTAGATATTTTAAAATTATATAAGGTTCATTGAATAAATAAATTCATTTTAATGGGGTAAATTGATTGATTCGGTCCATAGAACTTTCTTAATTTAACCCAACATGTTAAACTCATTTTAATAGACTTTGCTATTCCGTATAATCTTACTCCTGCTATGTTTTTTTAAGTGATACATACTCTTTCCTAGTGTTATTGCTCACTTGGTCTTTTCTCGTTATTTTTATCTTCGGTTTTATATTCACTTTTTCTATAATTTTTGTACAACTTTTTAAAAAAATTAGTCTCTCTTACCAACTTCTCCATTTTAAAATTTTCTCAATCTCACTCCATTTTTTATATACAACACAACATTGATGTGACCTATATCTTTTTTTTTTCCTTTGTTTATTTAATAAATTGAGATGTGTTTCATTGTCTTTTTATTTTCTATCATGATAATTGTGAAGAATAAATTGTTAATATAATGGAATTTTTTTTTATGGGTGATAGTTTAATTCTTTATATGAAAAGGAATTTGTTTAAACTTTTAGTTTAGTTTTTCTTTTGTTAATGTAAAAGAGCGGTGTGTTTAGCTTAAACTTCGTGAATAAATATAGATATCATTTTTATATCAGATTTATTTTATAGTCATATAAAGACCTTTCGACAATCAATTTCTTTTATTACTATTTTTTTTTTAATATGATACCTCCCGAACCTTAATTTCTGGCTCCGCCACTGGCCCTAATTCTAGTTGATGAAGCTACCACGGCCCAATTCATTAAGGGTAAAGTGTATCCATAGTTCTGTAATTATAATTATTGTCTCACTTGGATCCTGTTTAACTTTTTATCTGATTAAAGTCCCGTTTTAAAAGATTTATTCAATTCCTAATCTTTTTTCATCCGTTTTTCGTTAACTTTAAGAGACTGTAGGGGGAAATGGTAATTTTAACAACTCATGTTTTTTATTTTTTTTAAATCTACCTACACCTAAGTTTTAAACATAACCATTTAAACACACCCCCAACTAGCTAGGGGTGTAAAACGAATCGAGCCGTTCGCAAGCTAGTTCGAGCTCGAGCTCGAATCACATTAAGCAAGTTGAGTTTCACGAGCCACGAACCCGAGCTCGAGCTGAAATTTTGATTCGAGTAGTAAAAGGAACCGAGTTTGAACCTTTAAGGTTCGGCTCGAGCCAGCTCGCGAGCCAATTCG